>JAQFVV010008305.1:0-34802 GCA_028023455.1 Epiperipatus broadwayi
AATATTAGATAGCGAGTATAAAATTAACTAGTGTGACATTCAGATGATGTATGTTGGTTTAACCCAGTTTGAATACTAGGCGAAAGTACCTCAAGGCCATCCATACGTGAGATATTAAATCAAGAATACTATGACCTTTGCCCTATTTGCCTATTCTCCAGGCTAATCACGAACAAACAACATTATCTGAGACACACATAAATTATTTTCTCACCGGCCACAAAGCTTAGCAACAGAGGTAGAGACATGGACGGGAACACCTACAGAGCTAAATAGTTAAATGAGCAATAAAAGAACTAAGAAACATGTGTTTTGTGTGCCTGGATCATTGGAAAACTAAAATAAAGCATTATAATAAAATGAGGAACCTCAAGCTTTTGATAGTTAAATAATATGTTTAATTAATGACTTTAAAATATTAACAATGTTTTTAATGGCCTTCGCTATTCCCGTAAATTAATGAAAAAGTAATTAGACACTAAAAACAGATTAAACTATATAATATTTTTGCGGTCTAAGTTTTTTCTTCCCAATTTTAATAAAATTGGCAACTTCAATCTTTTTGTTAAAGTACAATAGTAACAATCTTTCGCAAAGTATTTTCTAATTGCTTTGTGCTAAAAACAGACAGTTTAAAAATTATTTAAAACATATATAGCTAAATCATATATATGTAATAAGCTACTGGTGGACAAAAGAGGCATTATTGAGGAGATCAAGTTGGCAAACAAAGGAAACTTACTGGTATGGAATTTAGAAACATAAATAAAATTGGAAAGAGATTCAAAATTAACTTTTAAACTTAACCGCAATGGACTACAATATATATATATATATGTTAGTAATGAAGAATAGCGAAGGAAAAAGGGTTAAATTTAAATATAGATGATCACACAATATATATATCTAAGACTAGTCTAATAAAAATGGTTACATAACAAATATAATTAAATACAACATTTCATAAATACAATTCAATGAAGCAATTAAAAAAAGGTATGAACAAAAAAGTGTATAAAGTAAATAGTTCAATGGAGGCGAGATATGATTACCACCCTGGTTCCTTGGTCCTGTTCGGCAGCGGCATGGCTTGATCCAACCATCGATAGGTATTCGTCCAGACAATGAAAATGGAAATATGCAGCATGGTTTCATGAAAAGTCCTACAGACACAGCACAGAGTTCAGAGCACTATTAGGTGGATACTATGACATTTTGAATGGTATTTAGGAACCTCGGCGATAGGCAAAGCTATTTATTTGCCTCCCCAAGCATAGTAGAATCCATCAAATTCATATGACTTTTAGCTTGAGAATGTTCAAACTTCTCCATAATTTTGAAGACGACAGTTGTCTACTTTTTGGAATAAAATATCCACAAGCAAAATCTGAAAAAGTTCTCCAAAGAGAAATCTGAATGCCAGCAGAAAAACTTTGAATGCCAGCAAGAAAACTTTGAATAATCCAGTCTTTTGTTCTCATTTTTATTTATACCCTCTTTGTCAGCTACCTTCTATTGTTTGTATGATCTTAGATCTTGATAAGCCCCCATGCTCCTTTCTTTCAAGGTAACATTTTCTAAAAATAACCTTTATATTTTTACTCTAAATTTCTTTCTTTAAACTTTGAATTTTATTAATTAAAAAAGAAAGAGAAGGCCATCTTTAATTTGCCTTGAATGGGCTAATTAATTAAAAATATACATTCTTTTAAAAAGTGTTGGCGGGCTTACCTCAAAATCAAATCATACTAAATATTTGAACAAAATTTAAAAAGAAAAATACATTCTTATTTCTTTTAATAAAATAAGTATTTTATTTCAGCAGAATTTTGCATTAACTCGTATATATACGCTTGACATATATATATATATGTTTGACTAATAGATTTTACAAGTAATTTTTATTAACAGAAATCTAATCTTAGAATGGAATTTATTTAACACAAAATATTTAAATGCAATACAAATTTAATAAGCATAATTAATTTTAGCTTTAGTGCAAAACCCTGCTGATATTGGACTATAAACTTAATTCAGGTCTATAATACTAACCAAGTTTATAGGAGGCTGTGAAGCATGGATTGGACTTCAGATCCATTGGTTCACTAGTAAATTGTTGGAGGGATGTAGGCGAAAGAGAAATAGTATTACTAGATAATGAGATAATGGAGTGTAGCTATAGAGAAGAAATAGAGGCAATCTTAAATAAGTTAGATGTGAAGGACAGAATGATAACAAACATAATAGCAAATAGTAAGGGACATATTAGATTTACAGAAAATGATGAGGCATGAAAAAAATTGAAAATTGGAAAGGCAACAGATTTAGATGCATGGGCAGCAGAGATGTTAAGGAATTTAGGAAATAGAGCAAAATTAAATCTATTATGTTTTACTACAATGGCACAAAAGAGAGAATTTCCAGATAGCTGGAATAATACAAGAATAAGGCTACTATTTAACAAAAAGTATTAGGATCACAGAAAGTTAAACAATTATAGACTGATAGTGTCAGTGTTATATAAAGTTTTGCATATATGATTGGTGGGAAGGATTGCAAAATGGATGGAAAAAATTGTATATAGTGGAAGAGACGCAAGGAGGTTTACGATTGGAAAAAACTTATAGGAGATAGTTATTTGTAGTTACACAACTTATAGATAAAAGTAGGAATACAGATAGATGGTTATATATGTTTTTATAGATATAGGGAACGCATATGATAGAGTGAATAGAATAGATTATGGGTAAGGTTAGTAAATTTGGGAATGAATGGAATTTTAGTGGATTTTAGAAAGTAGTTGTATAAAAATAATTATTATAGATATGAATTAGGAAATATAGAATCAATTATAGTAAAAAATGGGTTGTGAGTAAGATAATGATGCCCTATGTAATCTATTTTGATTTTGTTATATTTGAGGGAAATACAGAGAGCAAGACAAAGACTAGGAAGAGGGATAAAAATACCATTAATATGTGGCAAGGGAGTATATACATTATTATCAGATCTTTTATTTGTGTATATTATCTGCTTGTGCACAGACAGTAATGAAGATATGGAAGTTACACCGAAGATATGTGCAAGAGTGAGTAAAGAAATGGGAATTAAATTTAGTGAGGAAAATTAAAATAATGATAATTAATGTGAGAGAAAAAGAAAAAGAAGGACTTTTACTGGAGGATATAAAGTTAAATATGGTGAATAGGTATAACTATTTAAATATTATTTGAAATAATCAGAGCAGTTTCTTGGATGAAGGGGAGTAAAAATTAATAAATGAACTCAAGAAAAAGACTGATAAAGAAATTAACAGTGTTTTCATATAATAAAGGTGATGTAGCTAGAATTGTATGGAAGGGAGTGGCAGTAGCATAACAATGTGTTATGTGTTGGTAAAAGTGTGTTAGATTATTTAAAAAAAGTACAAAGAGAAGTTGGAGGAAATGCATAAAAGATGCAAATGTGTGAATGGCAAAGAAAAAAATTCAAGAAGAAATGGAATGGTCAAGTTTTATATTAGAGATGCAAAAAGCAAAATAAAAATTATTGGTAGATTGCAATTTATAGATAACAAGAGAATAGCAAAATAATATTTCATAAGATTAGGAGTAAAGGACAGGCAACAAGATGGTTGAGAAAGGTAGTATAATATGCAGAAGATTCAGATAAAGAATTTGTCAGTATACTTATACAAAAGGTGAGATGATTGGTATTATGAGAATTGTTAGTGGCAACAAATGAGATAGAAGAATAAGATGCATTAATAAAAAATAGGGAGGTGGGGAGATGAAGAACTAGTATGGAGAGGTAAAAAGAGTTTATATATATATATATATATTGTAAATATCAATAGGTCGATATTTATATATTTATATATATATATATATATATATATATATATAGAAGTAAACAGAATATTGAGTGTGCATTAATTTATGATAGTAGCAAGGAAAATAGTTTACTGTTTAAAGCCTGAACAGGATTGTTAGTGACAAGGGAATATACACATAAATGAAAAAATGTGGGTAATTTATTTTGCAAGTCATGTAACAAAGGCATGGAAAATATTAGGCATCTGTTAATTGAATGTAAATGCCTACAAGTCAAAAAACAAAAAATAATGAATTTGTGGAAAAATATAAACACAGTGATTATACTGAAAGTGGGTTTTTGTTTTTTTTGCCTGTGTTTGAGAAAGAAAAGGGATTTAGATATAAAGGCCATAGTGTGGACAAAGATAATGTTGTCCAAATCAGATCGAACATGATAGAGAAGAATATGGGAAAAATGTAGGGGGCAGAATGGAATGGGAAGATAAATTGATTAACAGGTTTTTCTGGGTAAAATGGTTGAGACATTCCTGATTCTAAATAGAGAGAGGTTACAGTGCATCACATTGCATCACAACAACTAAGGTTTAGTCTTTTGTTCTATAATAAAAAAAATACTTAAAAATCATTCATTTCCCTTTTGGTTTAGTTTTCAGTTTTTAAAATAAAAAAATGACTTCTGCTTAGTTATAAAAATATTTTTACACACTAATTGATTGATTATTATTTAAAACAAAAAATATACATGTAGACTTATAATTTATTCATTTATCTTTTATTTTTAGAACTAAAAGTTAATAAATTTGATTGGAGGGTTAAAAAAAGCATTTTGTGTATGATATTATGTCAGAATTGACATGATATTAAAATGTTTCCACAATTATAACAATTGGTCTTTCGCACTTAAAAAAATTTGGTTGTCATCGATGAGCAACCATATCCCACTGGATGGCGCAGTTATCACGCTAAAACTATAAATATGATCTTTCATGGGCCGTTAATTATAATCATTTTGATGTGTTTTTTGTAATGCGAAAATAAAAACAAAAGAAAATCGTCTTTTTTAAATATTATTTAATTTTATATATTATTTTTTATTAACGTAAACAAATTAAATGATAATAATAAATGTAAAATAAAATAAACAAATTACAATTTGATTCATCTTTTTTAGGTTTTTTTTTATTAGAATAATCAATTTTCTATCGGAGATTTTTTTACTGGGGTTACGGCTTTTGTTTTTATTGGTTTCCACTATTTTTTATTTCAAATAGAATGACAACTAAAAGTAAAATTTGTTACGGTTAGGTGTAAGGTTAGTTTTAGGGTTAGTTATAGCATTAGTTTTAGGGTTAGCTTTATGGTTAGTTTTAGGGTAAGTTTTAGAGTTAGTGTAGGGTTAGTTTTAGGGTCAGTTTTAGGGTTAGTTTTAGGGTCAGTTTTAGGGTTAGGTTTACGGTTAAAAAAAAATTTCAAAATCATATTTTTGTAAATATTTTATTTTACTAACATCTATAAAATTAATGATAACAATAAACGTAAACTATATTCAAAAAAGTATAATAGTAGTTGGAGAAAAAAAGAAACTAAAACTTTTTTAAACAATGACAAATATATATTTTACATGTTTATAGTATAATCTTTTTATGACATTTAAAAAAACAGTGTACAATTGTACTTTTCTTACTGGATATTTTTGTGTTAACACTCTTTTTTATTTCAAAAATATACTCTCGGTACAATCTTAAAATGACTCATAGAATGTTACGAACAGTATGTTACTTGACTCATTACATAATTTTAAATAACTTTATACATATATCTTGTCAACATTTTCTACATAAAACTTTAATACACTATGGTGTAAAAAGTCTGTTAATTATTACTTTACAAAATCTGAACATTTCAATACTTTAAAATAAAAAAAATCCAATGAAAATAACATTTCCATTCAATTAAAAAAAACACACCCTCTCCCCAAGCCGTACCCATTTCATAAACTGTGCAATATTCGAAAAATGAATTTGCTGCGTAAACATACATGCTGTACTACGATGTGACATAGCGGCCTTCAATCTGTAGTACAACAACAAAAGTTGTATTATAGAAAATGCTGGTTCAAAAGTGTCGGCTGGGGAAATGGCATTTTTATGTGTTTTAGCGTGTAAACAGCGCCATCCAGTGGCATATGGTGGATCATCGATGACAAACAAAAATTTAATAAAAAAAAATTTGCTCATTTTCAAAGAGTGTTCACATAAACATTGGTGCTGATATTAGTGGTCCCTTGTTTATATTTACAGGCGACTGCGTAAGTATTTAAAAAGATCAAATGTGATTTTTTACAATATTATTGATAGCAAGCTCAATTTATTGACATTTAATACAACATAAAGATTTTATTTGAAACAGAAAGGTTGAGCATTTTCAATAACTATCACCAGGTGGCGCAATAGTAACTGTCAAAATTTGAAACAGTTAATGCTTCATAGAACTGATTATGTTTCAGGCTTATTTAATTTAATATAAAATGCATATTCACTTTAATTGGACTCATATTAAATGCCTAGTTTTAATTAAATTTGATTTATTGCATTAAATTTTGTGATTTAAAAGTCAGATCATAATTAACTATTTAGTGAAAAATGGAGCTATATTAAGTTCTATGACTACATATTATTAAATTGATAAAGAAATTAACAGTAAACAAAAAAAAAACTTTCATTATGTTAACTATAAGGCTATCAGCTGAAAATAAAACCCATATTATCGATCCAAGCTAATTTGATTGTAATAGTCATACAGATCTGAATACAATTCAGTATATGTTTAGATACCTTTGCTTTTTTAACAAGTATAGTCACCTCATTTTGGGACAAAGATTTCTTGTAACTATTAAACAACACATGACCATCATTTCTTATGTGTACACAAGCTTTGTAACCGTTCACATTTTTTTCTATACAATACTCCTACCCAGTCCAAACTATAGTGATCAATAAAACAGTAGCAAATTTCTCTGTACAATAGTGGCATCTAGTGCAGTTTTTTGTAATCAAAAGATGCTAACATTTATTGATTGCTATCTTTTACACTAGGAGGCATTATTGTATGAAAAAATTTGCTACTGTTTTTAAATCAAATATTATTGATGCTATAGTTGTACAATGTCTCTTATTTTCATCAACTTCTTTTTACCGATTCTGACATTGGCATAAAAAGCCAGATGAATATTTATTATAATACTAAACAGTTATTGTTCAGAATAAAGGCCTATTTGTAGAAGTGAAAGTTATTACGATCTTTTTAGCTAGAAAATTTTATTTTTAATTTATTAAATGCAAACATAATGCCAAATATATATATAAATCCACACAAATAAAGAAGCAACGACAATGCATATACAAAACATAATTTTTTTTATAATTCATGTAATAATTAAGCATTTTCGATAGTTTACAGTTTTTTTGTTGGATAAGGTAATACTTTCACATTCATCAAATCTTACCGTTTTTTTTAAATCTTTTAGTTTTGTGTTTTAATAACTAACTTTTTTTATTAATTATCAGCAAATATTAAAAAAGCATAAATCACCTGAATATTGGATTTAACCATTTCTCCAAGACAAATGCCATTCAATTTTATCCTTTCTAGGAGATCATTTGAATTCTGACACTTTCTATTGTTATACCTGGTGGAAGTTTTAAACATGCTCAACTTTTCATTTCCTTACAAAATCTTTATTTTATACTAAAACTCAATGAATTGGACTTGATTTGGTTTCAATTTACTTTTATAAATGAACAATACTCTAAAAACTCATATTTAAAAACTGAATTGTAAATAAAAATGATGAATGTAAACATCATCAACAATGTTAGCGTGAACACTTTCACAAAATCAAAGAATTATTTTTTATTTAAAATTTTTTATAAATGCAAGATTTTGCTTTAATATTTGATATTTTCTTTATAATAATTAAATTATTTGAAAAATTCTAACACCATGTAAATTTTGATAGATAATGATGTTATGTTATGTGATTTTTACAAAGCAGGACCAAACCTATGCTGTGATTTCCATTACAGTCAAATTTATTAGCTTTTATTTTTGGCAACTAGACAATTAAGTCTTCCTTTGAGTTCATTAAAAAAATTTAGAACACATTTATAGATCAAGATTTTGAAATTGCAGCCATGGATGTGACAAAATTATATGAATCGATTAACAGGATGTGGTCAATCAACATCGTTCACAAAGAATTAATAAGTAATCATTGTCCAGATGAATGCATGAACTTTATTCTAGTCTTCCTTAATTGGTTAGACATTCACATTTTTACAACTTTTGAGAATAAATCGTATGTTATGAAAGATGGATGGCCAATGGATCTTCCCTTAAGCGAGATAATTTCTAGCATATTCTCTAAATACCAATCTAACACTCTCGGATTAATATACTCACATTATGTTGAAGATGTGTTCATTGCAGCTCCAAGAGATATATCACAAACATTCAAAATAAATTACAACTGCAAACTAAATTAATCGTGAATGCCATCTGGGAGAACAAATGCAGAAACTAAAATATTTAGATTTGCTAGTTCATAGAAAACACAGAGCTCTGCATTATCGCATGATTATCAAACCTCTTGAGGTCAGAGGATTCACCCACCCAATCTATAATTCACCTACATCATGTAAATTCACAGGTCTAAATGCATTTTTATTTAGGAATCAGAATTTATGTAAATTCAAGGCTGATAGGAAAGGTAATATTGCAAGCTACATAAAAGATTTATTAAGCGATGGCTTCAGCTACAGATTAATTACTAAAAAAATTGATCAATTAAAAAAAATCAATAGTTAAGAACACTATTAAAGATAAACCTTAAATCACCCTCTTTTACATTACCAAAGTATCTAAACAACTTATAAAACCTTTAGCTAATGAATTTAAAGTTCGTTTCCACACACTCACCATTAATAATAAAACAGTCATTAACAATGTGAAGGACAGAATTGATCTGTCTCAACCCCTCAAGTTTGATATAGCATACCATGCCCTCACACTGGATGCAGCACCACATACTATGGAAAGATGAAAGTCATGGTCTATTATAAAGCTACTCAGCACATGCATACATAGAAGAGCAAAAAAAGAACAAAGATAATATCTCGATATTTTTTGATTATGAGAAGTAGGCTGGTCATATGCTTGAACCCTCTAATCCAAAATAGTGTGCACTGAGGTTTATGATTGCAATAGAAAGATAAAAGAAATGTATTTTATCATCAACAATAACAATGCGAACAATAGATGTGACACATGATTTGCCATCTTCAGAAAAAAGATGTGCTAATTTACATACATTACAATTTACCAATATCACAACAATGATTTATAATCTGTTTTGGCGCTATCCCTGCATTAATTTAGTTTCACTGTTTTCTTGCCATTAACTTAAAAGCTTCTTCATGCAGCATGTTATATTGCTTGTATGTCACTAAGTACTAACTTCCATTTAAAACATTAATCACAAATAAATTAAATTAAATTGAATATGTGTATTGTTGTTGTTTGATATGCAAAAATAATCAGAAATATTTAATAAATAAGCAAAAAGTCATTTTTTGTTCTAAAATTTGAGTGAAATTGAGAGACAAAATATTGGTGGTCAAGAGGTCAGTGATAGCTGCTTTACAAGCAGTTGTCATAGGTTAGTGGGTTCGCATCCTGGCTGGTGCTATGACACATGAGAACAATAAACTTTTACGAAAAACTTTTTTTTAAGAACAATAAAGAATTGATTATTAATATTTACCAACATCTGTAAGATACTGACCTGCTCTGATTTTATTTCAATTAAAAAATTAATAGAAAGTTACAGCAGACTCTACATTATAAAAAATCTTATATTAATATAATCTAAAGTAGTGAAATGAGGGGAACACCCATTGATTTTCATTGAAGATGAGAACCATTTCATTAACACAAATAAAACTTCAGACTTTTCCTTAGTAAATTTATTTTTTATAGTTTTGCACATTTGTCTAATACCAGTTTCATAATCTTTACATTATTTGCAAAGTATAAATATTCTACTCTTAACCTGAAAACATGAGTTCAAACCGCACTTTAGATTTAGCAAGTTTTCAAAAATACACAGTCATTCAAATACATATTTGTAATTATATCAGTAAAATGGAAAATATAAATTAAAATTAAACTAAAATGTTTATGGAATTTAACGATAACTTATTAGCAAATATTACCTTAAAAATTAATTTAATAAAAAATAAAATTCATTTAAATTAATTAGTGATATTTGTGTGATTATAAAAAAGCTTTGAATTAAAAAATGACACATTTGAAAACAATATTGTGCTATGAAAAAAGTTGTGAATTTTTTTTACAACATAAAAGTGATGAGAAAAAGAGAAATGTTTAAAAACTTGTTTAATTTATTAGTAAATACTTGTACTGCTTAAAATATTAAATTCCTAAAAAACACATCTCAATTTATTACTTACTTATATTTACTAGAAATTTTGCATTTTATTCAATTTTACAGATTATAAATTTTAATTTTTATTTTTGTCCATAGATGGAAGTAGTAGTTTAAAAAAGCATTCAAAAAAGAAGTCAGGTTTAAAATTGCAGTATTGTCAAAAAAAATAGATGGGATGTAATAAATAAATAAAGGTAACTGGTTTGGATATAGGTATGGATGTACAGAAAGAATGAATCTGTAAAATTAAAGATAAGCAAGTTACTTGCAAATGTAATGGAGAAACAAGAGTGAAAAGAAATTATCAAAGGGTAGTTAGAAAAAAAGAAATTGTTAAAAATAAATATTTGAATATGCAAGGTGGGAGGAGTCAACAGAGATGGCTAAAATTAAACAAAGAAGTTAAAAATTAAGAGCTTGAGGTATAGCTGTAGTAGAAATACATCTAAGAGAAGAAGAAGAACCTATACTGGAATACTTCATATGGCAAACTATAAATAGAAAGAAAAAAAGAGGTTGTGGTACAGAGTTACGTCAAAACAAAAATTTAAGTACTGTTCTGTCAAAAAGTTTTGTGGTTTGCGATATGGGTAGGAAGATAAGAATGGAAGGTGGATATAGTGTATATAGCCACTGGAGATAGTGAAACTATAATGGAGTGGAACAATAGCAAATATAAATGTCTGGTTAAGGATATACAGAGTTTTAAAAAAAAGGAAAGAAAATAATGATTATAAAAGATATGAATGGACATATTGAAGAAATTGATGACACGAATAAAGAGAATGGACAGCTTTTGAAAATTTTTTGTCAGATAGTGCATTTGGGCATTGGAAATTTGTCAAATATTTATGAGAGATAATACACATGGTCTAGAAATAATATATTGCACACAATGGACTACATATTTGTACAGAAAGAGGAATGAATAACGTATGGAAAGTTAAAGTATTTGATAATGAAGAGAGAATATGTAATAGAGATTATGATTTCTTATAACTTACATGTAATGCATTATTTATTGTGTAAATTTCTTTTACGATTTCTTTTTTTGCTCTATTATTAGAATCGTCATTCCATTGTAAAATTTTCGAATTATTAACGTTAATGGTATGAAACTCAATTACAAATAGTCTATGAAATGACCAAGACTAAAACTATTTACCGCATAAAACAAAAGGAAAGCTGTTGAATATATATGTATAATCTAAGAGAAATCGTTTTAAAGAAATGTGAACCACTGTCTATTTTTAATTAAAACTATTAGTTGATATAATAACATGACGTACAAATAAAAAAATTTTCTGTCAAAGTAAACATATATATTTTTTAATTATACTTAATTATTAATAATATATTTAAAAATTATAAAAGTAATGTTTTATTTAAGACTATAAAAATATAGAATAAACAAAATTGTAATTGTTTTATTAAATATTAAAGAGATATATTATGACGTCATAGCTATTTTCTTAGCTCAACAGAAAGCTGTCATTTTAGTGAGGTCTCTTAAAGATTTTAAGAAGGTCATGTGTATTTTCTGTTGTTGTTTTCTGGTTGCGGGATTTGTGGCACTTGTTGTCATTGTTGATTGCCTTTTCACTGTAGATGCCGCCGTTGATTGAGGACAATATTATTTGGGAAAGATAGATATATTTCCTGAAGATTACTCTATTTTGTTTTGTCTCTGATGCGGAGTTTGTGGTCGATATCGTGGACCCTACGCTTGAGAACATTTTACTTCTTAAGTAAACAGCAAAGTTATGAAGACTATGATGTTATTCATTATGATATTCATGCCAATATAAGTCCGCTGTATTTACATCATTGCGGGGACTAAAGGAATTTGGTTTTATCACAAAGAGAGATTTTTTATATCCTAAAAGAGAGACTGTTATACCACAAAAGAAAGACTTTATATTACTTATCTAAAACTGAGTCATTATTACCGATCTTGACAAAGGATTTAATTAATCCTATACCTAATTTGTCGTCTTAAATATCAGAATTTGGACACTTTTACAGAATTAAAAAACTTTTTTTCACGATGAATTTGAACGGTAGACGGAATGTATACCATCATCAGATAACCAAGCACGAGATGGTTTTAGGCGCACTATTATTCATCTTGTTATTGTAAGAAGTCAAAATCCTATTGAGAAATTTAGTTTACATCATTAGTAGAACTTCACTTCTAAAGTGCATAATATTTTAAGCAGTTGTTTTAAGTTTTGAAATGTATTCTTGTTTTATTTATTAAAAAATGTGTTTATAGTCAAGCCTTGTTAACCGAGCGATCAGTGCAATTGCCTTGCTTCCCTCCTGGCCGACGGTGTTATATTTGGGGGGGGGTGTTTATACTTACTTGTAGTATTATTGTTTTTTATTTAATAAAAAAATTTAATTTTAATTCATGTATTGTCTGTGTTTACAATTTATATTTGATATTACACTCTTTTAAACCTATTTATAAACTTAACAACATATCTCTCTCACACACAAGCTACCATGCACCCATACAAAGAACGTGCTATTTGAATTAACAAACTAATATGTCTCATACTTGAAAGTAAATGTTTACTTTGTTGCGTTGCAATCATAAAACTTACTTCATTAGTCCAGAGTCCATAAATCTATCCAACAACTAATAATTAGTAAATGTATGTAATTATTTATTGCTTTTTTGCAGAAAAATGAGGAAAATCAAACTTTAAACTCTTACCTACTGCCAGTTGATTAGTTTAGATGATTATTGTTTTTGTTTACCATTTCTTTCTAGATTAATCTTTGGTAAGGTGAATCTCACGCAGATTAATTATTTAAATCGTTATATTTACATGATTTCGCCAGAATTACTTATTTTTGCATATTTTTGTATAGATCAGTACTTTTCAAACTTTTTAATTACTTTTCAAACTTTTTAATATGAGGGCCCCTTGAAAAATAATATATTTTCATTCCCAGTGGACTAACAATGTATTTAAAACCGTGGATCATGATTTCTTTATAGTAGAAATGGTTTATAATGTGATGGAAAATAGTAATAAAAGTAGAAAGGATAGTGAAAGACGTGGATAGAAAAAATTGATGAGAATAGGTAATATGATGGAAAATAGTAATAAAAGTAGAAAATATAGTGAAAGATGTGGATGGAGAATGAATGCTAAGAATAGGTAATATGATGCAAAGGAGTAATAGAAGTAGAAAGAATAGTGAAAGATGTGGATGGAGAATGAATGATAAGAATATGTAATATGATGGAAAATAGTAATAGAAGTAGAAAAGATAGTGAAAGATGTGGATGGAGAATGAATGATAAGAATAGGTAATATGATGGAAAGAAGTAATAGAAGTAGGAAGGATAGTGAAAGATGTGGATGGAGAATGAATGATGAGTATAGATAATAAGATGAAAAATAGTAATAGAAGTAGAAAGGAAAGTGAAAAATGTGGATGGAGAATGAATGATAAGAATAGATAATATGATGGAAAATAGTAATAGAAGAAGAAATGATGGTGAAAGATGTGGATAAAGAATGAATGAGAAGAATAGGTAATATGATGGAAAATAGTAGTAGAAGTAAAAAGGATAGTGAAAGATGTGGAAGGAGAATAAATAAGAATAGTTAATATGATGGAAAATAGTAATAGAATTAGAAAAGATAGTGAAAGATGTGGATGGAGAATAAATGATAAAAATAGGTAATATGACGGAAAATAGGAATAGAAGAAAAAGAATAGTGAAAGATATAGATGGAGAATGAATGATAAGAATAGGTAATATGATAGAAAATAGTAATAGAAGTAGAAAGGATAGTGAAAGATGTGGATAGAGAATGAATGATAAGAATATGTAATATGATGGAAAATAGGAATAGAAGTAGAAAGGATATTGAAACATGTGGATGGAGAATGAATGATAAGAATAGGTAAGATGATGGCAAATAGTAATAGAAGTAGAAAGGATAGTGAAAGATGTGGATGAACAATGAATGATAAGAATAAGTTAGAAGAATATAAAAAAGTAAAAGAAGTCATGGACGAGTTTCTTGGAAATAAATCTAAGGTCTGGTAAGGTAACGTAAAAAAAGTGGCAAATAGGATTTTAAGTGAGAGTATTCAGAAGAAATAAAAATAATAGAAAAATGAGAATTAGTAAAAACGTAAAAGAGAAGGGGAAAAGCATGCAGAGAATACAAATGTGCTACTAAAAGCAAACAAAGTGAAAAAGATGTTAATGTTAAATAGTAAAGGTAATTTCAAAAAGAAAGTTGGCTAAATGGAATATTAAATAGAGATAATAAAATTAACAAGTATATAGTTGGAGGGATGTAGGGGAGAAAGAAATAGTATTACTAGAGTATGAAAAAATAGAGTGTAGCTGTAGAGAAGAATTAGAGGCAATCTTAAATAGGTATGTAATTGATTTAGAAAAAATCTTAGATGTGGAGGACAGAGTGATAACAAACACAATAGCACATAGTACAAAAAATATCAGATTTACAGAAAGTAATAAGGCATGGAAAAAATAGAATAGTGGAAAGGCAAAAGGTTTAGATGCATAGGCAGCAGAGGATATTTCAGAATTTAGCAAATAGGGCAAAATTAAATCGATTATCATGTTTTAATAAGATGGCGTAAAAGAGAGAATTTCCAGATAGCTGGAATAATACAAGAATAAGACTACTCTTTAAGGAAAAAAATATGGATTACAGATAGTTAAACAACTATAGACTGAAAATGTCAGTGTTATATAATGTTTTTGCATATATAATGGTGGGAAGGATTGCAAAATGGATGGAAAAAAAATATAGTAGTAGAAATGCAAGAAGGTTTTTGATTGGAAAAAACTTATAGGAGATAGTTTATTTGTAGTTACACAACTTACAGTTATGAGTAGGAAAACAGGTAGATGGTTATATATGTTTTTATAGATATAGGAAAGGCATTTGATAGAGTAAATAGAATAGATTGTAGGTAAGTTTAGTAAATTTGGGAAAGAATGGAATTTTAGTAGATCTTATAAAGTACTTGTATGAAAATAATTACTATAAATATCAATTAGGAAATATAGAATCAGTTAAAGTAAATAATGGGGTGGGATTAATACAAGGATGCTTTGTGTAACATATTTTTTTTGTTATATTTGAGAGAAATGGAGAGAGCAATAAAAAGACTACAAAGAGGTATAAAAGTAACATTAATATGTGGCAAGGGCATATATACATTTTTATCGGATCTTTTATTTATGAATAATATTTTCTTGTGCACAGAAAGTAAGAAAGACATGGAAGTTACACTGAAGACATCCACAAAGGTGGGTAAAAAAATAAGGATTAAATTTAGTGAAGAAAATCAAAAGGAATAATGATAAATGTCATGGAAGGAGAAGAGGAAAGATTTTTATTGGCGATATAAAGTTAAATATGGTAAATAGTTATAACTATTTAGGAATTATCTTAAATAGTCAGAGCAGTTGCTTGTATAAATAAGAGAAAAATTTGTTAAATGAAGCAAAGAAAAAGACTGATAAAGAAATTAACAGTGATTTCTTATAATAAATATGATGTAGCTAGAATTGTATGGAATGGGTTAGCAGTAGCATAACAATGTGTTTTGTGTTAGTATAAGTGTGTTAGATTATTTAGAAAAATTACAAAGAGAAGTTGGAGAAAATGCATAAAAGATGCAAATGTGTGAATGGCAAAGGAAGAAATTCAAGAAGAAATGGAATGGTCAAATTTTATATAAGAGATGCAAAGGGCAAAATAAAATATATTGGTAGATTGCAATTTATAGATATTAAGAAAATAGCCAAAGAAATATTTAATAGGGTTATGACTAAAGGACAGGCAACAAGATGGGTGAGAAAGGTAGTATAGTATGCAGAGAATTCGGATAAAGAATTTATGTCAGTATACTTATAGAAAAGGTGAGATGATTGGTATTAGGAGAATTATTAGTGGCAACGAATGAGATAAAAAAATAAGATGAATTAATAAAAAATAGGGAGTTGGGGAAATGAACTAATACGGAGAGGTAAAAAGAGTTTATATATATATATATATATATATATATATATATATATATATATAAGTAAACAGAATATTGACTGTGCATTAATTTATGATAGTAGCAAGCAAAATAGTTTACTGTTTAAAGCCTAAACAGGATTGTTAGCAACAAGGGGATATACACTTAAATGAAGAAATGTCGGTGATTTATTTTACAAGTCATGTAATGAAAACATGGATAATATTAGGCATATGTAATGAAATGTAAATGCCTACAAGCCAAAAAAACAATGACTTTGTGGGAAAATAAATATAAGCTCAGTGATTATACTGAATGTGTGTTTTTGTTTGTATGCCTGGGTTTGAGAAAAGATAAGGGTGATGTTGATATAAATGCTATAATGTGGACAAAGATAATGTTGTGAAAATCAGATGACACAAAATAGAGAAGAATATAGGAAAAATGTAGAAGCAAGAATGGAATGGGAAGGTAAACTAGTTAATAGTTTTTTCTGGGTATAGTGTTTGACACATTCCTGACTCTAAATAAAGAGAGGTCACAGTGCAACACATTGCATCACAACATCTAATGCCTAATCTTTTGTTCTATAACAGAAAAAATACTCAGAAATCATTCATTTCTTTTTTGGTCTAGTTTTCACTTTTTAAAATAAAAAAAATAACTTCCTGCTTGCTTGTCAACATATTTTTAATTATTTTTACACACTAATTGATTGATTATTATTTAAAACAAAAAATACACATGTAGCCTTTCAATTTATTTATTTATCTTTTATTTTTAAAACTACAAGTTAATAAATTTGATTGGAGTGTTAAAAAAAGCATTTTGTGTATGATATTATGTCAGAATTGACATGATATTAAAATGTTTTCACAATTATAACAATTGTTCTTTCACACTTAAAAAACAATTAATAAAAAAAAATTTGTTCATTTTCAAAGAGTGTTCACATAAACATTGGTTCTGATGTTAGTGGTCCCTTCTTTATATTTACAGGTGAGTGCGTAAGTATTTAAAAAGGTCAAATGTGATTTTTTACAATATTATTGATAGCAAGCTCAAATTATTGACTTTTAGTACAACATAAAGATTTTATATGAAACAGAAAGGTTGAGAATTTTCAAAAACTCTCACATGATGGAGCTATTGTAACTGTCAAAATTTGAAACAGTTAATGCTTCATAGAACTGTTTATGTTTCAGGCTTATTTAATTTGATATAAAATACATATTCATTTTAATAGGACTCATATTAAATGCCTAGTTTTAATTCAATTTGATTTATTGAATTAAACTTTATGATCTAGAAATCAGATTATAAGTAACTATTTAATGACAAGTGGAGCGATATAGAGTTCTATGATTATGTATTATTAAAATTATAACGAAAATAACAGTAAGCAAATAACAACTTTCATTATGTTAACTATAAGGATATCAGCTGAAAATAAAAGTAACATTTTCAATCCAAGCTAATTTGATTGAAACAGTCATACAGATCTGAATACAATTCAGTATATGTTTAGATACCTTTGCTTTTTTAATAAATATAGTCACCTCATTTTGAGGCAATGACTGCAAGTAACTATTAAAACATCACATGATCATCATTTTTTATGTTTACACAAGCTTTTAAAGGATAGCATTTTTTTTATCCAATACACCTACCTAGTCCAAACTAAGGTGATCAATAAAACAGTAGCAAATATCTTTGTACAATAGTGTCATCAAGTGCAGATTATATTAATCAATAGATGCTAACATTTATGATTACTATAGTTTACACCAGGAGGCATTATTGTTTAATGAAATTTGCTACTGTTTTTTAAATCAAATATTATTGATGCTATAGTTGTACGGTGACTCTTATTTTCATCAATTTCTTTTTACCCATTGTGATATTTGGCATAATAATCCAGATGAGCTTTTATTATCAAATTAAACAGTTAGTATTCAGAATAATGTCCTATTAGGAGGAGTGAAAGTTATTGCAATCTTTTTAACTAGTAATTTTATTTTTAATTTATTAAATGCAAACATAATGAGGCCATATATATATATATAAATGCACATAAATAAACAAGCAATGATAATGCATATACAAAACAATATTTTTTTGTAATTCATGTAATAATTAAGCATTTTTGATAGTTTACTTTTTTTTTTTTCATCAACAGTGCCATTTATTAGATTTTTTAAATGTTTTAGTGTTTGTTTTAATAAATAACTTTTTTATTAATTATTGGCAAATATTAAGAAAGCATAAATCACCTGATTACTGGATTTATCTATTTCTCCAAGACAAATGCCATTCAATTTTGTCCTTTCTAGGAAACCATTTGAATTCTGAGTTTTTATTGTTACACCTGGTGGATGTTTTTAAACATGCTCAACTTTTCATTTCTGTACAAAATCTTTATTTTATACTAAAACTCAATGAATTGGACTTTATTTCTTTTCAATTAACTTTTATAAATGATTAATACTCTAAAAAAATCATATTTGAGCTTTATTAGTATATAAAACTGAATTGTAAATAAAAATGATGAATGTATACATCATCAACAATCTTAGTGTGAACACTCTTTCAAAAAATCAAAGTATTATTTTTTATTTAAAACTTTATAAAAATGCAAGATTCTGCTTTAACATCTGATATTTGTTTTATAATAATGAATTTATTTGAAAAAATTCTAACACCATGTAAATTTTGACAGATAATGTTTTTATGTAATAAAATTTTTATAAAGCAGGAGAAAGCCTATGCTGTGATTTCCATTACAGTCAAATTTATTAGCTTCTATTTTTGGCAACTAGACAATTAAGACTTCCTTTGAGTTCATTAAAAAATTTAAGAACACATTAATAGATCAAGATTTTGAAATTGCAGCCATTGATGTGACAGAATTATATGGATCGATTAATAGGAAGTGGTCAGTCAACATCATTCACAAAGAACTAATAAGTAATCATTGTCAAGGTCATTGCATGAACTTTATTCTAGTCTTCCTTAATTGGTTAGACATTCACATTTTTACAACTTTTGAGGGTAAATCGTATGAAATAAAGGATGGATGGCCAATGGACCTTCCCTTAAGCGAGATAATTTCTAGCATTTTTTCTAAATACCAAGCTAATGCTCTTGGATTAATATACTCACATTAAGTTGATGATGTGTTCATTACAGCTCCAAGAGATATAATCACAAACATTCAAAATTAATTACAGCTGCAAATTAAATTAATCTTGAACGCCAGCTGGAAGAATAAATGCAGAAACTAAAATATTTAGATCTGCTATTTCATAGACAAGGCAGAGCTCTGCATTATCACATGATTATCAAACCTCTTGAGGTCAGAGGATTCACCCACCCAAACTCCAATTGACCAACATTGCATAAATTCACAGGTCTAAATGCATTTTAATTTAGGAAACAGCATTTATGTAAATTTAAGACTGATAGGAAGGCTAATATTGCAAGTACATAAAGGATTTATTAAGCAATGGCTTCAGCTACAGATTAATTACTAAAAAAATTGATCAATTACATAAAAAATCAATATTTAAGAACACCATTAAAGATAAACCTCAAATCACCCTCCCTTACATCACCAAAGTATCTAAACAACTTATAAAAACATTAGCTAATGAATTTAAAGTTGGTTTTCACACACACATCTCGTATACTAACACAGTCATTAACAATGTGAAGGACAGAATTGATCTGCCTCACCGCCTTTTCAAGTTTGATATAGCATATCATGCCCTCAGGCTGGATGCAGCACCACATACTATGGTGAGACCAAAGCCATGTTTTATAATACAGCTACTCAATGCATGTATACATACAAGAACAATCATAATATCTTGATATTTTTTGAATATAAGAAGCAGACTGGTCATATGCTTGAACCTACTAATCCAAAATGGTGTGCACTGAGTCTAATGATTGCTGGAGAAAGATAAATGAAACATATTTTATCATCAACAATAACAATGTGATCAATAGATGTGACATGTTTTGGCATCTTCAGAAAAGGGACATGATAATTTACATACATTACAATTTACCAATATCACAACAATCATTTAAAATCTGTTTTGGTCCTAGGCCTACATTAATTTATTTTGATTGTTTTCTTACCATTAACCTAACATCTTCTTCACGCAGCATGTTAAAGAGCCTGTATGTCACCAAGTACTAACTTCCATTTAAAATATTAATCACAAATAAATTAAATTAAATTGAATATGTGTATTGTTTTTGTTTGATATGCAAAAATAATCAGAAATATTTAATAAATAAGCAAAAAGTCATTTTTTGGTCTAAAGTTTGAGTGAAAATGAGACACAAAACATTGGTGGTCAAGAGGTCAGTGATTGCTGCTTTACAAGCAGTTGTCAGAGGTTAGTGGGTTCCCATTCTGGCTGGTGCTATGACACATGAGAAAAAAAACTCTTAAGAGAAACATTTTCTTTGAGAACAATAAAAAAATGATTATTAATATTTACCAACATCTGTAAGATACTGACCTGCTCAGGTCGAATTT
Organism: Epiperipatus broadwayi; assembly: GCA_028023455.1. Taxonomy (NCBI): domain Eukaryota; kingdom Metazoa; phylum Onychophora; class Udeonychophora; order Euonychophora; family Peripatidae; genus Epiperipatus; species Epiperipatus broadwayi. The sequence continues at coordinate 20,930 of JAQFVV010008305.1, forward strand.
CAATTAAAAAATTAATAGAAACAGTTACAGCAGAATCTACATTATAAAAAACTCATATTAATATAATCTAAAGTAGTGAAATGAGGGGAACACCCATTGATTTTCATGGAAGATGAGAACCATTTCATAACCACAAATAAAACTTCAGACTTTTCGTCAGTAAATTTATTTTTTATAGTTCTGCACATTTGTCTAATACCAGCTTCATAATCTTTACATTATTTGCAAAGTATAAATATTCTACTCTTAACCTGAAAACCTGACTTCAAGCCCCACTTTAGATTTAGTAAATTTTCAAAAATACACAGTCGATCAAATACAAATCAGTAAGTATATCAGTAAAATGGAAAATATTTAAAAATTAAACTAATATGTTTATGGAACTTACAGATAACTTATTAGCAAATATTATCTTAAAAATTACTTTAATAAAAAATAAAATTCATTTAAATTAATTAGTGATATTTGTGTGATTATAAAAAAGCTTTGAGTTTAAAAATGAGACATTTGAATACAATATTGTGCTATGAAAAAAGTTGTGAATTTTTTTTACAACATAAAAGTGCTGATAAAAAGAGAAATGTTTAAAAACTTGTTTAATTTATTAGTAAATACTTGTACTGCTTAAAAAATTAAATTACTAAAAAACACATCTCAATTTATTAGTTACTTATATTTACTTGAAGTTTTGCATTTTATTCAATTTTACCGATTATATATTTCAATTTTTATTTTTGTCCATAGATGGCAGGAGTAGTTTAAAAAGCATTTATAAAGAGAAGTCAGGTTTAAAATTGCAGTATTGTCAAAAAAAATGGATGGGATGTAAGAAATAAATAAAGAGTAACTGGTTTGGATATAGGTATGGATGTAGAGGGGGAATGAATCTGTAAAATTAATGGTAAGCCAGTTACTTGCAAATGTAATGGAGAAACAAGAGTCAAAAGAATTTATAAAAGCTTAGTTAGAAAAGAAGAAATTGTTAAAAATGGATATTTGAATATGCAAGGTGGGAGGAGTCAAGAGAGATGGCTAGAATTAAACAAAGCAATTAAAAATTAAGAGCTTGAGGTATAGCTGTAGTAGAAGTACATCCAAGAATAGAAGAAAAACCTATACTGGAATACTTCATATGGCAAACTATAAATAGAAAAGAAAAAGAAAAAAGATGTTGTGGTACAGGAGCTATGTCAAAAAAAAATTTAAGTACTGTTGTGTCAGGAAGTTTTGTGGTTTGAGATATGGGTAGGAAGATAAAAATGGAAAGTGGATATAGTGTATATACCCACTGGAGATAGTCACACTATAATGGAGGGGAACAATAGCATATATGAATGCCTAGTTAAGGATATAGAGAGTTTCAAAAAAAGGGAAGAAAATAATGATTATAGAAGATATGAATGGACATATTGAAGAAATTGATGACACAGGTAACAAGAACGGATACCTTTTGAAGAATCCTGGTCAGAGAGTGAATTTGGGCTTTGGAAATTTGTCAAATATTTATGAAAGATAATACACATGGTCTAGAAATAAAATATTGCAAACAATGGACTACATTTTTGTACAGAAAGAGGGAATGAATAAAGTATGGAAAATTAAAGTATTTGATAATTAAGAAAGAATATGTAATAGAGATTATGAATTTTTATAACTTACATGTAATGCATTATTTATTGTGTATATTTCTTTTAGGATTTTTTCCCCTCCATTATTAGAATCGTCATTCCATTGTAAAATGTACGAATTATTAATGTTAATGGTATGAAACTCAATTACAAATAGTCTATGAAATGACCAAAGACTAAAACTATTTACCACATAAAACAAAAAAGAAAGCAGTTGAATATATATGTATAATCTAAGAGAAATCGTTTTAAAAACATTTGAACCACTGTCTATTTTTAATAAAAACTATTAGTTGATATAATATCTTGACGTAGAAATAAAAAATTTTTCTGTCAAAGCAAACATATATATATTTTAATAATACTTAATTATTAATAATATATTAAAAAATTATAAAAGTAATGCTTCATTTAAGACCATAAAAATATAGAATAAATAAAATTGGAATTGTTTTATTAAATATTAAAGAGATATATTATGACGTCATAGCTATTTAACTATCTCAACATAAAGCTGTCATTTTAGTGAGCTCTCTTAACGATTTTACGATGGTCATGTGTATTTTCTGTTGTTGTTTTCTGGTTGCGGGATTTGTGGCGCTTGTTGTGATTGTCGATTGCCTTTTTCACCGTAGATGCCGCCGTTGATTGAGGACGATATCATTTGCGAAAGATAGATATCTTTCCTGAAGATTATTCTATTTTATTTTATCTCTGATCCGGAATTTGTGGTCGATATCGTGGACCCTCCGATTGAAAACATTTTAGTCCTTAAGTAAACAGCAAAGTTATGAAGACTATGATGTTATTCATTATGATATTAATGCCAATATAAGTCCGCTGTATTTATATCAATGCGGCGACTAAAGGAATTTGGTTTTACCACAAACCGCGATTTTTTATATCCTAAAAGAAAGACTGTTATACCACAAAAGAGAGACTTTATATTACTTATCCTAAACTGAGTCATTATTACCGATGTTGACAAAGGATTTAATTAATCCTATACCTAATTTGTCGACTCAAATATCAGAATTTGGACACTTTTACAGAGTTAAGAAACTTTATATCACGATGAATTTGAACGGTAGACGGAATGTGTACCATCATCAGATAACGAAGCAGGAGATGGTTTTAGACGCACTATTATTCATCTTGTTATTGTAAAAAGTCAAAATCCTATTGACAAATTTAGTTTACATCATTAGTAGAACTTCACTTCTAAAGTGCATAATATTTTAAACAGTTGTTTTAAGTTTTGAAATATATTCTTGTTTTATTTATTAAAAATGTGTTTATAGTCAAGCCTTGTTAGCCGAGAGATCAGCGCAGTCACCTTGCTTGCCTCCTGGCCGATGTTGTGATATTTGGGGGGGGGATGTGTTTATAATTATTGTACTATTATAGTTTTTTATTTAATAAAAATATTTAATTTTAATTTACGTATTGTGTGTGTTTACAATTTACAACTAATTTTACACTATTTTAAACCTATTTATAAACTTAACAACATATCTCTCTCACACACAAGCTACCACGCACCCATACGAAGAACTTGCTATTTTAATTAACAAACTAATATGTCTCATACTTCAAAAGAAATGTTTACTTTGTTGCGTTGCAATCATAAAACTTATTTCAGTAGTCCATAGTCCACAAATCTATCCAACCACTTATTATTAGTAAATGTGTGTAATTAATTATTGCTTTTTTGCAGAAAAATGAAGAAAATCAAACTTTAAACTCTTACCTACTGCCAGTGGATTAGTTTAGGTGATTATTGTTTTTGTTTAACATTTCGTCCTAGATAAATCTTTGGTAAGGTGAATCTCACGCAGATTAATTATTTAAATCGTTATATTTACTTCAAACACAACCATATAAACGATTTCGCCAGAATTAATTATTTGTGCATATTTTTGTATAGATCAGTACTTTTCAAACTTTTTAATATGAGGCCCCCCTGAAAAACCATATATTTTGATTCCCAATGGACTAACAATGTATTTAAAACCGTGAATCATGATTTCTTTATAGTAGAAATGGTTTGTAATGTGATGGAAAATAGTAATAAAAATAGAAAGGCTAGTGAAAGACGTGGATGGAGAATGAATGATAAAAATAGGTAATATGATGGAAAATAATAATAGAAGTAGAAAATATAGTGCAAGATGTGGAAGGAGAATAATTGATAAGAATAGGTAATATGATGGAAAATAGTAATAGAAGTAGATAGGATAGTGAAAGATGCAGATGGAGAATGACTGATAAGAATAAATAAGATGATGGAAAATATTACTAGAAGTTGAAAGGATAGTGAAAGATGTGGCTGGAAAATGAATGATAAGAATAGGTAATATGATGGATAATAGTAATAGACGTCGAAAGGATAGTGAAAGATGTGGATGGAAAATGAATAAAAATAGGTAGTATGATGGAAAGGAGTAATAGAAGTAGAAAAAATAGTGAAAGATGTGGATGGAGAATGAATGATAGGAACAGGTAATTTGATGGAAAATAGTAATGGATATACAAAGGATAGTGAACGTTGTGGATGGTGAATGAATGATAAGAATAGGTACTATGATGGAAAATAGTAATAGAAGTAGAAAGGATAGTGAAAGATGTGGATGAAGAATGAATGATAAGAATAGGTAATATGATGGCAAATAGTAATAGAAATAGAAATGATAGTGAAAGATGTGGATGGAGAATAAATGAAAAGTAATAAGTTAGATTTATAATAAAAAGTAAAAAAAATCATGAAAGAGTTTGTTGGAAATGAATGTAAAGACTGGTATGGTAAAGTAGAAAAAGTGATAAATAGGATTTTAAGTGAGAGTTTTCAGAAGAAATAAAAATAATAGAAAAGTGACAATTAGTAAAAGTGAAAAGGAAAGCATGCAGAGAATACAAATTTGCTATTAAAAACAAACAAAGTGAAAACAATGTTAAAGTTAAATGGGAAAAGTATTTACAAAAAGAAAGTTGGCTAAATAGAATACTATATAGAGAGAATAAAATTAACTAGTAAATTGTTGGAGGGATGTCGGGGAGAGAGAAATAGTATTAATAGATAATGAGTTAATAGAGTGTAGCTATAGAGAAGAATTAGAGGCAATCTTAAATAAGTTAGATGTGAAAAAGAGAATGATAACAAACATAATAGCACATAGTAAGGGAAATATTAGATTTACAGAAAATGATGAGGCATGGACAAAATTGAAAAGTGGAAAGGCAAAAGGTTTAGATGCATGGTCAGAAGAGATGTTAAGTAATTTAGGAAATAGGGCAACATTAAATCTTTTATGTTTTAATAAGATGGCACTGAAGAGAGAATTTCCAGATAGCTGAAATAATACAATAATTAGGCTACTATTTAATGAAAAGTATAAGGATCACAGAAAGTTAAACAATTATAGACTGATAATGTCAGTGTTATATAAAGTTTTGCATATATAATGGTGGGAAGGATTGCAAAATGGTTGGAAAAAAATAATATAGTGGGAGAGATGCAAGGATGTTTACGAATGAAAAAAACTTATAGGAGATAGGTTATTTGTAGTTACCCAACTTATAGATAAGAGTAGGAATACAGGTAGATAGTTATATATGTTTTTGTAGATATAGGGAAGGCATATGATAGAGTAAATAGAATAGATTATGGGTAAGGTTAGTTACTTTGGGAATGAATGGAGCTTTAGTGGATTTTATATAGTAGTTGTATGAAAATAATTACTATAGATATCAATTAGAAAATATAGAATCAGTTAAAGTAAAAAATGGGTTGGGAGTAAGACAATGATACCCTATGTAACCTATTTTGTTTTTGTTATATTTGAGAGAAATGGAGAGAGCAAGAGAAAGACTAGGAAGAGGGATAAAAATACCATTAATATGTGGCAAGGTAGTATATAAATTATTATCAGTTCTTTTATTTGTTAATAATATCTTGTGCACAGACAGTAATGAAGATAAAGAAAGTTACACCAAGGACATGTGCAAAAGTGGGTAAAGAAATGGGGATTAAATTTAGTGAGGAAAATTAAAAGTAATGATGATTAATGTTGGAGAAGAAGAAGAGGAAGGACTTTTACTGGAGAATATAAAGTTCAATATGGTGAATAGGTATAACTATTTAGGAATTATCTGAAATAATCAGAAGTGTTTCTTGGATGAATGGGAGTAAAAATTGATAAATGAACTAAAAAAAAAAGACTGATAAAGAAATTAACAGTGTTTTCATATAATAAAGACGATGTAGCTAGAATTAAATGGAAGGGGGTGGCAGTAGCATAACAATGTGTTATGTGTTGATAAAAGTGTGTTAGATTATTTAGAAAAGATACAAAGAGAAGTTGGAGGAAACGCATAACAGATGCAAATGTGTGAATGGCAAAGGAAGAAATTCAAGGAGAAATGGAATGGTCAAATTTTATATGAGAGATGCAAAACAAAAAAAGAAAAATTATTGGTAGATTGCAATTTATAGATAATAAGAGAATAGAAAACTAATATTTTATAGGATTATGAGTAAATGACAGGCAACATGATGGTTGAGAAAGGTAGTATAGTATGCAGAAGATTCGGATAAAGAATTTGTCAGTATATTTATACAAAAGGTGAGATGATTGGTATTATGAGAATTGTTAGTGGCAACGAATGAGATAGAAGAATAAGATGCATTAATAAAAAATAGTGAGGTGGGGAGATGAAGAACTAGTATGGAGAGGTAATAAAGAGTTTATATATATATATATATATATATATATATATATTCTGTTTATATATATATATATATATATATATATATATATATATATATATAAGTAAACAGAATATTGAGTTTGCATTAATTTATGATAGTAGCAAGGAAAATAGTTTACGGGTTAAAGCCTGAAGAGGATTGTTAGCAATGAAGGAATATACAGTAAAATGAAGAAATGTGGGTGATTTATATGGCAAGTCATGTAATGAAGGCATGGAAAATCTTAGGCATCTATTAAGGGAATGTAAGTGCCTACAAAACAAAAGGCAAAAAATAATGAATTTGTGGGAAAATATAAACACAGTGATTATACTGAAAGTGGGTTTTTGTTTTTTATGCCTGTGTTTGAGAAATCATAAGGGGGATTTATATATAAAGGCCATAGTGTGGACACAGATAATGTTGTGCAAATCAGATCGAACAGGATAGAGAAGAATATGGGAGAAATGTGGGGGAAAGAATGGAATGGAAAGATAAAGTGATTAACAGGTTTTTCTGGGTATAGTGGTTGAGACATTCCTGACTCTAAATATAGAGAGGTCACAGTGCATCACATTGCATGACAACATCTAAAGTCTAAGCTTTTGTTCTATAACAAAAAAAATAGTCGGAAATCATTCATTTCCATTTTGGCCTAGTTTTCTGTTTTTAAAATAAAAAAATGTCTTCTTGCTTGCTTATAAAAATATTTTTAATTATTTTTACACACTAATTGATTGATTATTATTTAAAACAAAAAATACACTAGTAGACTTATAATTTATTCATTTAACTTTTATTTTTAAAACTAAAAGATAATAAATTTGATTGGAGTGTTAAAAAAAGCATTTTCTGTATGATATTATGTCAGGATTGACATTATATTAAAATGTTTTCACAATTATAACAATTGTTCTTTCACACTTAAAAAAATTTAATAATAAAAAATTTGTTCATTTTCAAAAAGTGGTATGACATAAACATTGGTGCTGATATCAGCTAATTTAATTGTAATGGTCATACAGATCTGAATACAATTCAGTATATGTTTAGATACCTTTGCTTTTTTAATAAGTATAGTCACCTCATTTTGGAACAAAGATTGCTAGTAACTATTAAACATCACATGACCATCATTTCTTATGTGTACACAAGCTTTTAAAGGATCACATTTTTTTCTATACAATGCTCCTACCCAGTCCAAACTATAGTGATCAATAAAACAGTAGGAAATTTCTCTGTACAATAGTGGCATCTAGTGCAGTTTTTTGTAATCAATAGATGCTAACATTTATTGATTACTATATTTTACACTGGGATGCATTATTGTATGAAGAAATTTGCTGTTTTTAAATCAAATATTATTGATGCTTTAGTTGTACAATGTCTTTTATTTTCATTCAATTTCTTTTTACCGATTCTCACATTGGCATAAAAATCCAGATAAATATTTATTATAACACTAAACAGTTAGTGTTCAGAATAAAGGCCTATTTGGAGAAGTGAAGGTTATTACAATCTTTTTAGCTAGAAAATTTTATTTTTAATTTATTAAATGCAAACATAATGCCATATATATATAAATCCACATATATATATATATATGGATATATATATATATATATATATATATATATATAAATCCACACAAATAAACAAGCAATGATAATGCATATACAAAACAATATTTTTTTTTTATAATTCATGTAATAATTAAGCATTTTAGATAGGATACCGTTTTTTTGTTGGACAAGGTAATACTTTCACATTCATCAAATCTTGCAATTTTTTTTTTAAAATCTTTTAGTTTTGTGTTTTAATAACTATCTTTTTTTATTAATTATTAGCAAATATTAAAAACGCATAAATCACCGGATTATTGGATTTATCTCTTTCTCCAAGACAAATGCCTTTCAATTTTATTTTTTCTAGGAAGTCATTTGAATTCTGACAGTTTCCATTGTTACACCTGGTGGAAGTTTTGAAACATGCTCAACTTTTCATTTCTGTACAAAATCTTTATTTTATACTAAAATTCAATGAATTGGAGTTGATTTCGTTTCAATTTACTTTTATAAATGAATAATACTTTAAAAAACCATATTTGAGCTTTATTAATATGTATAAACTGAATTGTAAATAACAATGATGAATGTAAACATCATCAACAATGTTAGCGTGAACACTCTTTCACAAAATCAAAGAATTATTTTTTTTAAAAATTTTTAAAAAATGCAAGATTTTGCTTTCACATTTGATATTTGCTTTATAATAATTAAATTATTTGAAAAAATTCTAACACCATGTAAATTTTGATGGATAATGATATTATGTAATGGAATTTTTATAAAGCAGGACCAGACCTATGCCGTGATTTCCATTTTAGTCAAATTTATTAGGTTTTATTTTTGGCAACTAGACAATTAAGTCTTCCTTCGAGTTCATTAAAAAAATTAAGAACATATTAATACATCAAGATTTTGAAATTGCAGCTATGGATGTGACAGAATTTTATGGATTAACAGGAAGTGGTCGATCTACATCATTCACAATAAATTAATAAGGAATCATTGTCCAGCTGAATGCATGAACTTTATTATAGTCTTCCTTAATTGGTTAGACATTCACATTTTTACAAGTATTGAGGGTAAATCGTATGATATGAAAGATGGATGGCCGATGGACCTTCACTTAAGTGAGATAATATATAGCATATTCTGTAAATATCAAACTAACACTCCTGGATTAATATACTCACATTATATTGATGATGTGTTCATTGCAGCTCCAAGAGATATAATCACAAACATTCAAAATAAAATACAGCTGCAAACTAAATTAATCGTGAATGCCATCTGGGATAACAAATGCAGAAACTAAAATATTTAGATTTGCTACTTCATAGACAAGGCAGAGCTTTGCATTATCACATGATTATCAAACCTTTTGAGGTCAGAGGATTCACCCACCCAATCTCCAATTCACCTACATCGTGCAAATTCACAGGTCTAAATGTATTTTTATTTAGGAATTAGAATTTATGTAAATTGAAGGCTGATAGGAAGGCTAATATTGCAAGCTACATAAGGGATTTATTAAGCGATGGCTTCAGCTACAGATTAATTACTAAAAAAATTGATCAATTATATAAAAAATCAATAGTTAAGAACACTATTAAAGATAAACCTCAGATCACCCTCGTTTACATTACCAAAGTATCTAAACAATTTATAAAAACTTTAGCTAATGAATTTAAAGTTGGGTTCCAATCAAACACACTATTAATACTAACACAGTAATTAACAATGTGAAGGACAGAATTGATTCATCTCAACCCCTCAAGTTTGATATAGCATATCATGCCCTCAGGCTGGATGCAGCACCACATACTATGGGGAGACCAAAGCCATCATCTATAATAAAGCTACTCAGCACATGCATACATACAGAAGAGCAAAAAAGAACAATGATAATATCTCGATGTTTTTTTGAATATGAGAAGTAGGCTGTTCATATGATTGAACTCTCTAATCCAAAATAGTTTGCACTGAGGCTAATGATTGCAAGAGAAAGATAAAAGAAATGTATTTTATCTTCAACAATAACAATGCAAACAATAGATGTGACACATGATTTGCCATCTTCAGAAAAAAGACGTGCTAATTTACATACATTACAATTTACCAATATCACAACAATGATTTAAAATCTGTTTTGGCGCTAGACCTACATTAATTTATTTTGATTGTTTTCTTACCATTAACTTAAGAGCTTGTTCATGCAGCATGTTAAAGTGCTTGTATGTCACTAAGTACTAACTTCCATTTAAAATATTAATCACAAATAAATTAAATTGAATATGTGTATTGTTTTTGTTTGATATACAAAAATAATGAGAAATATTTAATAAATAAGCAAAAAGTCATTTTTTGTTCTAAAGTTCGAGTGAAAATGAGACACAAAAATTGGTGGTTCAGAGGTCAGTGATAGCTGCTTTACAAGCAGTTGTCAGAGGTTAGTGGGTTCACTTCCTGGCTGGTGCTATGACACATGAGAAAAAAACTCTTAAGAGGAACTTTTTCTTTGAGAACAATAAAGAAATGATTATTAATATTTACCAACATCTGTAAGATACTGACCTGCTCCGATTTTATTTCAATTAAAAAATTAATAGAAACAGTTACAGCAAAATCTACATTATAAAAAAATCTTATATTAATATAATCTAAAGTAGTGAAATGAGGGGAACACCCATTGATTTTCATTGAAGATGAGAACCATTTCATTAACACAAATAAAACTTCAGACTTTTCCTCAGTAAATTTATCTTTTATAGTTCTGCACATTTGTCTAATACCAGCTTCATAATCTTTACATTATTTGCAAAGTATAAATATTCTACTCTTAACCTGAAAACCCGAGTTCAAGCCCCACTTTAGATTTAGCAAATTTTCAAAAATACACAGTCATTCAAATACAAATCTGTAATTATTATCAGTAAAATGGAAAATATTTAAAAATTAAACTAATATTTTTATGGAACTGAAAGTTAACTTCTTAGCAAATATTACCTTAAAATTACTTTAATAAAAAATAAAATTCATTTAAATTAATTAGTGATATTTGTGTAATTATAAAAAAGCTTTGAATTAAAAAAGAGACATTTGAATACAATATTGTGCTATGAAAAATGTTGTGAATATTTTTTACAACATAAAAGTGATGATAAAAAGAGAAATGTTTAAAAACTTGTTTAATTTATTAGTAAATACTTGTACTGCTTAAAAAATTAAATTACTAAAAAACACATCTCAATTTATTAGTTACTTATATTTACTTGAAATTTTGCATTTTATTCAATTTTACAGATTATATATTTTAATTTTTGTCCATAGCATAGATGGAAGTAGTAGTTTAAAAAAGCATTTATAAAGAGAAGTCAGGTTTAAAATTGCAGTATTGTCAGAAAATGGATGGCATGTAATAAATAAATAAAGTGTAACTGGTTTGGATATAGGTATGGATGTAGATAGGGGATGAATCTGTAAAATTAATGGTAAGCCAGTTACTTGCAAATGTAATGGAGAAGCAAGAGTCAAAAGAATTTATAAAAGCTTAGTTAGAAAAGAAGAAATTGTTAAAAATGGATGTTTGAATATGCAAAGTGGGAGGAGTCAAGAGAGGTGGCTAGAATTAAACAAAGCAGTTGAAAATCAAGACATTGAGGTATAGCTGTAGTAGAAATACATCTAAGAGAAGAAGAGCTTATACTGTAATACTTCATATGACAAACTATAAATAGAAAAGAAAAAAATAATGTTGTGGTACAGAGTTATGTCAAAACAAAAATTTAAATACTGTTGTGTCAAGCAGTCTTGTGGTTTTAGATATGGGTAGGAAGATAAGAATGGAAGGTGGATATAGTGTATATATCCACTGAAGATAGTCAAACTATAGTGGAGGGGAACAATAGCATATATGAATGCCTAGTTAGGATATAGAGAGTTTCAAAAAAAGGGGAAGAAAATAATGATTATAGGGGATATGAATGGACAGATTGAAGAAATTGATGACACAGGTAACAAGAAAAAGGGAATGAATAAAGTATGAAAAATTAAAGTATTTGATAATGATGAGAGAATGTGTAATAGAGATTATGATTTCTTATAACTTAAATGTAATGCATTATTTATTGTGTATATTTCTTTTAGGAGTTTTTTTTGCTCTATTATTAGAATCGTCATTCCATTGTAAAACTACGAATTATTAACGTTAATGATATGAAACTCAATTACAAATAGTCTATGAAATGACCAAAGACTAAAACTATTAACCGCATAAAACAAAAAAGAAAGCTGTTGAATATATATGTATAATCTAAGAAAAATAGTTTTAAAGATATTTGAACCACTGTCTATATTTAATTAAAACTATTAGTTGATTAATATCTTGACGTACAAATAAAAAATTTTTCTGTCAAAGCAAACATATATATTTTTTAATTATACTTCATTGTTAATACTATATTAAAAAATTATAAAAATAATGCTTTATTTAAAACTATAAAAATATAGAATAAATAAAATTGTAATTGTTTTATTAAATATTAAAGATATATTATGACGTCATAGATATTTTCTTAGCTCAACAGAAAGCTGTCATTTTAGTGAGCTCTCTTAAAGCTTTTAAGATGGTCATGTGTATTTTCTGTTGTTGTTTTCTGGTTGCGGGATTTGTGGCGCTTGTTGTGATTGTCGATTGCCTTTTTCACCGTAGATGCCGCCGTTGATTGAGGACAATATCATTTGCGAAAGATAGATATCTATCCTGAAGATTATTCTATTTTATCTCTGATCCGGAGTTTGTGTTCGATATCGTGGACCCTCCGCTTGAGAGCATTTTACTTGTTAAGTAAACAGCAAAGTTATGAAGACTATGATGTTATTCATTCTGATATTAATGCCAATATAAGTCCGCTCTATTTATATCAATGTGGCGACTAAAGGAATTTGGTTTTATCACAAAGAGAGATTTTTTATATCCTAAAAGAGAGACTTTTACTCCACAAATAAGAGACTTTATATTACCTATCCTAAACTGAATCATTATTACCGATCTTGACAAAGGATTTAGTTAATCCTATACCTAATTTGTCGTCTTAAATAGAATTTGGACACTTTTACAGAATTAAGAAACGTTTTTTCACGATGAATTAGAATGGTAGACGGAATGTGTACCATCATCAGATAACCAAGCACGAGATGCTTTTAGACGCACTATAATTCATCTTGTTATTGTAAGACGTCAAAATCCTATTGAGAAATTTAGTTTACATCATTAGTAGAACTACGCTTCTAAAGAGCATAATATTTTAAACAGTTGTTTTAAGTTTTGAAATATATTCTTGTTTTATTTATTAAAAAATGTGTTTATAGTCACGCCTTGTTAGACAAGAGATCAGCGCAGTCGCCTTGCTTGCCTCCTGGCCGATGCTGAAATATTTGGAGGGGGATGTGTTTATACTTACTTGTACTATTATTGTTTTTTATTTAATAAAAATTTTTAATTTTAATTCATGTATTGTGTGTATTTACAATTTATAAATGATTTTACACTCTTTTAAACCTATTTATAAACTTAACAACATATCTCTCACATACACAAGCTACCACGCACCCATACTAAGAACGTGCTATTTTAATTAACAAACTAATATGTCTCATACTTGAAAGTAAAAGTTTACTTTGTTGCGTTGCAATCATAAAACTTATTTCAGTATTACATAGTCCACAAATCTATCCAACCAATTATTATTAGTAAATGTATGTAATTAATTATTGCTTTTTTGCAGAAAATGGAAGAAAGTCAAACTTTAAACTCTTATCTACTGCCAGTCGATTAGGTTAGGTGATTATTGTTTTTGTTTAACATTTCGTCCTATATAAATCTTTGGTAAGGTGAATCTCACGCAGATCAATTATTTAAATCGTTATATTTA
>JAQFVV010008306.1:0-34757 GCA_028023455.1 Epiperipatus broadwayi
ATATATATATATATATATATAAAGCAAGTCATTATATAACATGTCATTGCTGTTTTTTAAGCTTGTATTTATGAATATATAATATAGAGAGTGTACCAATAGTTCAAACAAGCTCTTAATTGATAAATGTGGTAAGAGAAAATATTTAAAATCTCTCTCCAGAATAATTCCACCCCCAGCCCAATTGGCTTCATGCTTATGGCTGAGGAGCTAGAACATTCGGATACTTGATCTAAAATATCAACTCCAAACCAGCATTTATTTCATACATAATATTTAAGAAGAAACTCTGAAATTTTCTGACATAAAAATGACTTCACCTCCAGCTATCTAACTTAAAAAGCTATATGAGACTGAATTGGATTCATATCTACCACATTTAATAGCCTTATTATTGTCAAGGTCTTAATGGTAAAATTATAGTAATAAATAAAGTCATATATAGCATGACATTGCTTTTTAAGCTTGTATTTATGAATATGTAATATAGAGAGTGTACCAATAGCATACAAGCTTAAAAAAAGCAATGCCATTCTATATATGACTTGCTTTATTTATTATTATAATTTTACTTTTAAGGTCTTGACAATGATAAGGCTATTAAATATGGTAGATCTGAATTCAGTTCAGTCCCATATAGCTACTTAAGTTAGATAGCTGGAGTTGAGAACATTTTTATGTCAGAAAATGTCAGAGTTTCTTCTTAATATTTTGTATTAAATAAGTGCTGGTTTGGAGTCGATATCTTAGATCTAGTGTCTGAATGTTCTAGTTCCTCACTGAGATGAGCCATAATCTCAAAAACAATTAGTCTGGGGATAGGAACATTTCAGATAGAGATTTTAAATATTTTTTCTTACTGCACTTATCAATTAAGAGCTTGTTTGAGCTATGGTATGCTCTCTCTCTCTCTCTCTCTCTCTATATATATATATATATATATATATATATATATATATATATATATATATATATATATATATATATATATATATATATATATATATATATATATATATATATATATATATATAAGAACTATTTGAAAAAAATAAAAGCATATTTGACTTCTGTGTTTGATAACATAGATTTAAATTCAGGAAAGTAAATGTGTTTTTTTTAGGTTTAAGATTTTCTATTTCAGTAGATAATCCATAGCCAATATATGTGAACAGTATCTTTTTATTGTTGTTTTTCTATGAAAAATCTTTTGGAAAATGTTTTTTTTATTTGCTGTGAGATATTTAAAGGCTATTTGTGTTAATTATATGCATTTAAATTTTTAAATTGTTTGAAGTCCGTAAATTTAGTCTTATAAAAATACCTATTAGTAACAATTGCTGTTCAGTAACAAGTTTTACTTTAAAATTATACTATAAATTGCAAAATAATAGATCAGTATGATATATATTTTATTTTTACAGTGTAGCTATGATATGCACTGTATCAATATACATGACTTGAATTTTACATGTCACAAAAAAATGTAAACAAATAAATGATAAAAGCTTTTTTGAAATTCACGAACATTGAATTTTATATGATATGGCAGCAGTCTTTTTTTTCTCCTTAAATATAATGTATAAAATCCGAATCAAGAATTTACTTAAGTACACTTTTTTCACAATTTAAATAAAATATCAGTATTGGATTTGTAGGCACATGTAAGTAAACAATAAAATAAAATTTGTAAATGTAATAAATTTTATAAAATGGCAACAGTCATTTTTGCATCTTGGCACACCACATGTTTAAAACACAAAACCTTAAAATTTGCAAATTTATTCAATTTTACAATAAGACCATAGCAATTTGATAGTCTTGGAAAAGTGTACATTACCATCTTTATTAATAACATTTGTTCATGTTATATTTAAAGCTCAACTTTCAAAATTTTTATTTACAATATTTTGCACAATAATATGTTTTATAAGTGTAATGCTAAAATTTTTTTGAAATTTAAAACAATTAATACACACTTAGATGTTTTAGCATTTTGCATAATAAAATGTTTTCTAAGTGTAATGCTTTTTTTTTTTTTTTAAATTTAAGTACATTCATAAAATTAATATTGTCTTAAAAACATCAAAACCATTAGAGAGGGCATAGTATCTGATTATGATATTGCTATTACAATACTTTAAAACAAAAACATATTAGAATGAAACAATATTGTCCAGAACATTTTTTATTGCAATGAAAATTGTAATTTTGCTATTTATTTTATTTAAAAATATATAGATATGGTAGGTTGTTTTTTTTTTTTTGAGTAAATATAAATGAGTAAGCACAAACACAGTAAATATATATATATAAATGTACCCTTCTATTTATTAATATGTACATTATTATTAATTTTGGTATCTGTGAGATTTCCAGTATACTGAGATGGCAGCCCATATTTTTGATAAATCTATGGTCTTCCCCCAAAAATGTTTACAAAAAAATGCCTCCTATAAGATGTATTTAATATTTACATTTTATTTTTTATTACTAATACTTTTTAAAAAGAAACATTGTGAAAAATTAATTACAATATTTATAGTTTTTTGTTGTTGTTGTTGTTTTTGTTGGATTAACTTATTAACAGAAAAATGGAAAATATATATAAAATAAGATATTTCACTTTATTTATGTCAGCAGCATGCAATATATCATGACCATAAACACACATATTTTGGGAGGGCATGATTCTATATTTTTGTAAATAGTGCACTGTATCATGTTCCATGACAGCCAAACTTTTATCATTATGATAATTTATCAAAAAATTATTAACAAACGAAACATAGAATTGAACCAAAGTACAACAATGTTAAGAGCATCTCATTGCTTCTAACTTTATATTATAAGCAAAAAAAAATATTAAATAAAGATTCTTAATGAAACTTATTAGAATTTATTCTTTTTTTTAAATTTAACAATCAATTTATTAATTTTGTCTTAATTTAACAACTAACACTTCTTGGATAGATTGTAACCCTTCGAAACTGTATATTTATAAAAAAATATGGGCTGTCCTCTTGGTTTACAGGAAATTTCACAAACATCTTCATTTTTAGTTTGGTTTATATTATAATTTTAATTTTTATATGCATTCTATATGTATAAAAAAAACATCTGTGTTATTGAAAAGTAATGTTTGCTTACTGTTCAATGAACAAAATGTATTTTACTGTAATCAAAGTTTAGCAGCAAAACGCGATTTACTTATGCACACGAGGGTGACATGAAACAAAATATAGCTGATATCGTAGTTCCAATATGTATAATTAACTTTTCAAATGTTAAGAAAAAAATATTTTTATTGTAGCAATACTATATATATAAGCAGTTAATTACATTTTCTTTTTAGTAAAGTCTAACAGATGTGTTTTACTACTTATAAATAGCGGTAAAATATTTGAAAACATTTAAAATTAATTCTGCATCTACGAATATTTCATTTGAATTACATTTTCTTTTTTTTTTTTTTTAGAAATGTCATTATGACAATTCATGAATTTAACTAAGAAAATTAATCGCTAGTTGTTGTTAACTAAATGAATGTAACAAAACAGAAAAAAAATTAAAAAGTTACCCTGGAGCTTTAATTCTTGCAAACTCTACACAATTACTGAAAGAAGAAATTGTGGCACGCCTTGTTTGCATTAAAGAGTTAATATGTTTCACGACTGCTTATAACAGCTGTAACACTATATATAAATACATCAATCTATTCACCCTGATTTTTTTTTTTAAACATTTAAAAAAGAAGTGGAGAGTATTCAAATATATATCTCCACTGAATATGAACACACACATGCATTGACACACACACACATATATATATAGTAGTACTGGAATATAGACTTACAATCTAATGTTACATACAATTATTACAGATATATAAGGGATAGCCTATGAAGGCAAATTATTTGAGATTTCATTCACTTTTATTAAATACAATAAATAAATATCTGTCAATATAAATAAATAATAATAACAACATCAACACAACAACAACAATAAATAGTAAAAACTGTATGCGTGTGTATGCCTAAGTCATCAAGAACGAAGGTCTTATTATTAACCTTTTTTTTAGGTCTTATTACTAACCTTTTTTTCAATATTCTAATCGTTTTTATACTTCAAAACTATGATATATAACTGTTATAGATAAAGACAGCAATGGAAGATAACTGAACTGTTGTTTTTCTAGCAAAAAGTGATTAATATGGTCATTCATAACCAAAAATAAATCCTAACATTATAAGCAATCATGGCATCATGTCAAGAAGAGAATGATATAAATTGCACCAAAACAAATGGTACGTGAACATAAAAAAAATAAATCAGCAGACACACAGCATTGAAAGAAGTCCAGCATTACCACAGACAACAAGATTTAGGAAGGTAAATCAAGCCAACATAAATAATTTAAACCTAATAGACAACAATAATGAAAATCCCTCCCTAACAATATGGAATCAAGATGAACTGTAAGAAATAAGCATTAGTTTCAACAGCATCATCCATAAAAAATTACTTGCCACTTTCCAAATTTTTTTTTTTTACTGAGATCACTGGTGTTAGCAGTCACTAGGAGGAATTTAACACTTTATAAATTCCCCAGAGAGTTTCTTTACAAAGTGCTGACAGCTACAGCAATGTGGGATACAGTCTCTAGTATTGGAGAGCATCAAAACTCATGATACATTGCAATTAAGTTTTTTGATGAACATCAGCATGCAAGATTTCAAACACAAGAGAAAACTTTAGGAAGTTATGCACTAATAATAGTGGATCAAAGCTTGCAAAACTATTGTAATGGAATAATTAAAAACATTTATTTTGGATTATATACCCATACAGGATTTTTAAAAATTAATTCAGTCATTTGGCAAAGCTATTTATATAAAATAAATTTACTTATCCAATACCCCCATCCTGGTTTTCAGCAACAATTTTCACTTCAAAATAAAGCTGAATGATGGGGTAAACCCAGAAGATTTCCCTACACAAATAGCTGACCAAAATGCAATATTGATGATTCACATAAAAGTACTAAAGCCAAGATGCTTTGCATGCACAACTGCAACCCTAAAAAGAAGCTGAAAAACCAACTTTACACTGGAGATCAACCAAGAGAAGCTCACCAACAGGACTCAAAAAAAATACAAAAGAATTAACAAAACCAACTAATAAACAAGAAATAATTATTAAAAATCAGCAGCAATGGAATAATAATAAACTACACACACACATTGCCAACACCTGAAATTCTGGACCTATCAACAAAAACAACCAATAGAATTCAAATCCCCACTGATAAAAAAAAACAGAACGACAACAGCCTCGAGAGGCTGCAATGAAAAAAACAGCACACAATGTAAGTCAGCATACCAATGATATTGATGAAAAAAAGATAACAAATGAACAAATAAACTTACACAGTAATAGTGATCAAGAAAATATATATATAACACATCAAACACACAATTTTAAAAATAACACAACAATGAAAATTATGGAAGCTATCACCCTAAATATGCCTCAAATCACCAAAGCTAACACACAATAAAGGAGAACACCAGGCCACCTGCAAAAGAAAAACAGAGGGCCCACAAAAATCAAAATAACAGAATCCAACCTTAACATTGCTGATCATAAGATCACAACTACCGTGGAAACAGATGAAGACCTGAAAATGGAATATGAGAATGAATTGGAAGAAACACCAGATCAAACCTAACATTTAAATCTCAAACAAAAAATAACATATAATGAAAGTAAAAATCATGGCAATCAATGGCAGGGATTTGAACTCAACCTCAAAAATTTAAGAAATTAAAACACTGGATCAAGGATATATAACCACACTTTCTAGATGTACTTGAGACAAAAATTTATGCTGGATCATAAACTGGCCCAGCCAAGCATTTAAATATGGAAGGTTTCTGTGCATGCTTCAGAGACTCTCCCTCAGCTGGCTCCAGACTCATAATTGCTAGAAAATGCCCATTTACAACTTTCAAAATAATTCACATTGACATAAACTTATTAATTGCAGTCTTCAATCAAAAACGCATAACAATAAATCTCATTTTTGTATATATGCCTTTACAGGATAAAAAAAATGATACCATAATTGCAAACATTAATTCAAGGTTCACTACAACTTCAAATCCAACTATGTTAATTGGAGATTTTAATTTAAACTACCAGGAATTTATGCAACATTGGCTTTATAGAATAAACATACCACTAATGAGTGGCAAAGGTTTTTTGCCAGATGATGCCATTTTTCCCCACAATAGTCACTTCTCTTCACTTATTGATCTGTGATTTTATTCCCCAATGCTTCACCACCTAATTAAAATAAAACTAATTCCCTCAACTTTTTCTGATCTCTCAGCTAAAATAATCATAATTGACTGCACTGAAATTCAAATATCACCTTTACCACTTACAAGAATGATAATAGTTGTACTCCCAGAAACAACTCCTGAATTTCTATTCTCTGAAACTTACATAATGCAAAACAAAATCAAAGATATGACTTTGAACTCAGTTCAGAAATATCTTGCATTTATGGGAATGCTGCCGTGAACATCAACCATATAACAGGAAAACAAACCCCATTATCAAGACTTTTGTCTATGGCAGATCACTTACACTAGAAAATAATCATGATTAACCATCACACTGCACCCAGCAGTATATACAATAAAGTATAACAATAAAGTATGTGATGAAATCAAAAGTTCTCTGAAGATAAAGAAAAGCAATATATGCCTAACCAGGCCACAGACTTGGACAAACAATTATATATGATGGGCACTAGGGAATCAAATGCAAAAGTGCCAATGGCACTATATAAAAATAATGGAACATATGCAGGACACAATATGATTATGCCAATTTTTGAATATTTTAAGCAGAAATTACAAGAAAAACATATAAAATACCACATAATTTTTTGGCCTGCCAGAGACAAAAACCTCATTCACACAAGATCTATTCATACACAGCTGAATACTATTTGAAACTCTTGCCACCCAGGTAGTCCTGGAGTCACACAGTTTATATTAAAGCATCTAAGTAAATTCACAGCAGAATATTTGTGTCAGTTAGCAAACCATCTAGCACAACAAATTCAACCCATGGAAGATGTCTATCCAATACCTATAGTACACAATAATAAAAAGGAAGCAATTATCCCACCCATTACAGATGTCAGGCCAATATCTAAGGGGCCTTTGTTGATCAAAATTATCAAGAAAATCATTAAAGATGAAATTGAACCATATATAATGCCACTTATCTCTAAAGCACAATATGCAACAACAAAAGCAGCCTTATTTTTCAAAGCA
Organism: Epiperipatus broadwayi; assembly: GCA_028023455.1. Lineage (NCBI taxonomy): Eukaryota > Metazoa > Onychophora > Udeonychophora > Euonychophora > Peripatidae > Epiperipatus > Epiperipatus broadwayi. The sequence continues at coordinate 7,356 of JAQFVV010008306.1, forward strand.
ATTCTAGACACAGTAAAACAGTGGAAAAAATATGGACCCATCATTGTGCAGCTTGATATAGAAGCAGCATTCGACTCAATATATATTGTGTGTGTGTGTACACTTCTGAAAATGCTAAAAGACACAAAAATTCCTAGAACACACCTATATATAATTGCAAACCTGCTTCTGAACAAAGAGATCCATATAACTTTAAATGGAAGAAACTCACAATCTTTCATACCCACAAAATCTATATCCCAAGGATCCCCTCTTTGTTCATTATTGTTTATATTTTACAGCAATACCATTATTAAAAGCATACAAAATACATTTACTGGTATTGAGATACCATACACAACACAATACACTACATGCACTGGTTATATGGATGATGTTACCATATTCCTAACATCAAAAAAATAAATACCGCAACTCCAAAAAATATTGCAAAATATTCACAGAAATACGAATTAAGATTTAATCTGGCCAAAACCACAACATTGTAACTATACACTGGTAAACCATGTACCTCAATTTACAAATCAAAACCAAACCCACTCATTGGGTTTCTATTTCATATGGGAATTAAGGAATGAGATGCCACATCCAAAATAAACTTAAAGAAGAAGCCACTAAAATTATAAACTCCTTGTCTAAGGCATACCTTTAACTATATTCCAAAGTACAGTTAAGTTAATTAACCAGTCATCATAACCCAAATAACATACTATGTACCGGTTGTTTTATTCTCAGTGTTTATCTCAAAAATTAAAACCATATATAATAAACTATTTTGGGCCAAAAAAAAACAGTAGCAATCTTCACAAAAAAACTTAGCCAACTTCTAATAAAGAAGAGTTGGCTTGCAGAACATCAATATTTTTCATCTACAGAAGTTAAGAAACTCAATAATTACAATACTTGCCAAATACCCAAAAATAATCTCTTGATAGAAGTTACTCCAACAGATAAACTACCTCCAAAAGGCTCTTTTTTCATTAACATTATATACCAATGCAAAACCACAGAAGGATTCCAGAACAGTATTTGCATAAGTATTCATATTGGGATATTTATGGTTTAATGAACAGAGAAACAGATGCTAGTGTTATACAACCTAGGCAAAAAATTAATAAGAGACTACTCAAGGAATATAAAAAATTGGCTCTAGAGTCCAAATACTTTGATTTTATCATTAAAATGAATCTCATTGCCTTGCCAACAATCAACTTTCTTTATCACAAAAGAATGTACATATCTATTGACTCTTTCTGTGGACTCTGCCATTGAGCAGAATAGATGCTGGACCACATTATTTAGCAATGTGTAGCACTTAATCTACCATGGCAGATCATGTGTAACACCTACAGAAAACCTGGTACAATCATTAATCACATAATTGTTTTTCAAGAAAGATCAATAACTAGCATTAGGATGGCCATGTTTGTACTATATGCATAGTGGTGTACCAGATATACTTTCTTAATTGACAATCATACCAGATGACACCTGATTACATTTAGCAACAAACTGTTACACCTTCAAAATAGAGATAGAATAATAACCAACCCCCATTTATATGCAGCAATGTGGTCATTATTACGGCAACCATCAATGTTGTAAATGCTGCAAAGAAAACGATCATAAAACTAACATTAAAAAAAAACATGCAGACAAAACTAAATAAGCTCATCAAACTTTAGAACTCTTTGTTGTTTTTTTTGTTTTTTTATTATTTATATTGTTATAGTATATTAACTATAAAGTGTAACCATTAAATTTCTTAATATATGTTCACCCTAATATTACTCATTGTATGTTAAATTTGAAATTTTCAAAATGTAAACTTGTGTAAATCATTGGAATTAATAAAGCCTTTATTGAAATGTAATTATAATAATAATAAAATAATAATAATAATAATAATAATAATAAATATTATTATTATTATTATTATTATTATTATTATTATTATTATTATTATTATTATTATTATTATTATTATTATTTAATATCAATAATTATGCACTTTTAATGCTCATTAAAGAAGTTGTGTATATCAATAATTTATTTAAAGCTTAAAACTTTCAAAGCTCTATGGCTTCATACTCATAGCTGTTTAATTTGATAGTGATGAGGGGGTATTTAAATTTATGTTAATTAGATGTTTCGGTATTTTATTTAAAACATTGTTTGAATTAGTTTGTCCACCTTTTTGAAATGATAAAACAGGTATCTTTTCTATTAATTGATTGGGTGTCATTATTTATGAAATATGCCTTTATTTTGCACCTATGATTGTTTCTCTGCTTACACACTATTCTGGGATTGGTAGGTTCAAATCTGTGACAAGTGGCTTTTTCATGTTCCAAGAATGCTGATGTAGACTCCTTGTTGTTCAGTGCCCTTTTATACATATATATGTGCTGGGATGTTCTGTTTGTAATGGTAGTTTTAGTTTCTCCATAATATGAGGCTCTGCATCTGGCCTGAGGGCATTGTATTTGGTACACTTGAGATGTTAATTTGGGATCAAGGTTATCTTTTGAGTTGTTTATTAGTCTATTAGTGTTGGCTGAAGTATGGAAACCAATAATAAATTCATTTGATAATGTTTTAGCTAAATGTTTGGAAATGTTGGGTATGTATGGTATAGTTATTCATGGTTTATTATCTCTGATTCTGCCTTGCTGGTTTATTTTTGCTTGGAACTGTGCTATATTTTAGTTATGTGTCTATATTTAGAGCCAACAGATGTTAGTTCTTTGATGTATTTTAATATGTTATCTATTTTGTCTGAAATGCATTTACACAAGTAATTATTTCTATGTAGAAATGAATTCAGTCCAGCATATTTCTGTGAGTTGGGAACTATTGCACTCTGATGCATGTATTCTCTAATTTCTAGCAGTTTGATGGTCATGCAGTACATTAATTGTTTATCTTCTCTTTTTATGTCTAGGTCCAGATATTTTAGATGGTGTTGATCATTTTCCCATGTGGTATTTAGTGTGAGTTTAGACATCAGCTATAATTCTTTGGTGATGTTTAAGATTGTACTCCTTTTGGCAGCAATAAACACATCATCCATATATCTAAGATATATCATTGTGGGGTTATCTGCTTGTATATTTGGTACTATTTGTTTCTTATGATAGTTTAAGAAGATGCTGGACATTATGCCACTAATGGCTAGGCCCATTGTCCATTCCTGCTTCATTTTATACCATTTTCCGTCAAAAATAGTGTGAATATTTTTATTCATCTATTGCAAAAAGGCCATAATAAAGTTAAATTTACCATCTGGGCATTGTTTATTAATTAATTCTGCTTTGACTATGTCTATTGAGTGCTTTCTGTCCACTGATCCATATAGCTCTTTCACATCTAGAGCAGCCATTTCACACTCTTGATCTATTTGTATATCTCTTATTTTGTCCACTAACTCAAATGATGATGCAATAGCATAATCACCAAATCATATAGTGTTGACCAACCACTGGTTAATTAGTTTTGCAGTTTCTTGGCAGTGCACTCCACCAAAGTCTAACATAAGTTGAAGTGGTGTTCCTTCCTTTTGAACTTTGGCATTTCCAAACATTGTGGGAGGTGTAGTGGCAGATGAATATATATGGTAATATTCTTCCCTGGTCATGCTTTTGTCCTTGTGAATCCTGAGAATTGTGGAGATGAATTTATCTCTATTTAGTCGCAAGTTGAAATTTGTTTTTTCTTCAAACCTCAAAGTTCAGAATTTGGTTGGACATTTTTTCATGCTATTCTTCATTATTCATAATGACAAACCTGTTTCCTTTATCCTCTTTAATGCATTTCAAGTTGTTGGATTCCAGAAATTGTCTGTTTTTAACAATGCTATTTCTCCATTCATTATTTTCTACCCTCATGTTTATTTCTAATGGTTTTCATTATTTGAGAGATTATATCATCTCTGTGGGTGTTATTAATTAAACTCACTTCTGCATTGGCTAGAAGTTCAAGTTTAGGAAATTTCCATAGGCCATCTACAAATCTTGGCCAAAGTGTTAACACTTTCTTTACTTCTGCTGAAGAATTAATATTAGTCCTGTTGACAAATGTTTCATTAGTTGCTATATTAAGATTTATATAAAGTTTCTTTGCGAAGAACATATATTTTACATTCATATCGCATGGCATGTTTTCTTTCCTCCCGTTCGCATTTATTTTGTATCCATTGTGGTATAGCTATATGCAGGGAGATGTGCCACCATCTTTTCCTATTTTTCTTTAGCACACTCTTGCAACTTTTTATTATACAGCTGAGGAGTTGTTTATGTAAGTTATATAAAATCTTGTCATAGTTATATATTGATCGGTTGATTTTAATTATGCAGCAGTTGTTGTTATTATTATTATTATTATTATCATCATCATCATCATCATCATCATCATCATCATCATCATCATTATTATTATTATTATTATTATTATTATTATTATTATTATTGTTGTTGTTGTTGTTGTTGTTGGAGAAATGTTAACAATTCAATCAAAATACATGCATTAGTAAAGATATTGTATAATAATATAGTTAGTAATAGCTCATTATCACTAGCTCATATTTTTTTGATTGCACTTTATTAAATTCATTCATTCTTTTAACATTCTAATGTACGATTTATTTTGATTATTTTTCACACATTGTAAACTGTATCCTAGACTATTTTATATGTGATTTGCAAGTTTCTAAATGCTCAAATCTTTAAATTTTGTTAAATAATACCTTCCAAATTTGTAGTTATTTAATTCTTCTTTGGATTTACTACAATATTTTTATGTTTTACTGTTTTTTTTTTTTTTTTGTGTGTATATGAAACACAAGTATCTTTGTTACTAAGTTGATCATTCTAATTTAGGTAAATTTCACAAAGTTCAATATCAAATTATTTTTAACTATCTGTAAGTTTAATGAACTCTATTAATATAAATTAAAATACTTGCATTTTAAAATGTTATATATTGGCATGCTCTGCTAGATTTAATTATTAATAGTGTAGTTAAATTGGAATTTGAAACACTTGTTATACAGCTAGAATGATTTTAACAATTCAGCATTCACAAGCTTGAATAATACCAAAAAAAGAAAATAAATTGTTGCTCTAATTTTACTTGCATTTATCATTAACTTTATATTGTTTCTTATTTATTTAGTTGTTTTTTTTTTTGTTGTTGTTGTTGTTTTTTGTAGCAATTTTACAAAAATGACAACTTTGTTGATATATTAAAGCTTTCAATAGTTTTTCAAACAACTAATTGGAGTTTACATTACAAAATGTAATTTATTATTTACTGTATCAATGTAATCCTGAGACTATGTTAATTGAATTTATTATAAATGTATTAATAACCATTCATCAATATAGTTTGGATAAAAATTTATTTTATGTAGGTTAAGTTATATACCTTCTAATTTTTTTTCAATAAATTGTTTTTTTAACTAAAGATGCCTACCTAGCTTTATTACTTTATATAGTATTCATGATATTTGTTCATTTGCTCAATGATATAACCTTTAAGTAATTAAATGAATCCACATTCTCATTAATACATTTTTTTCCTAATGATAGTAAAATTATTGAATTTTAAAGTAATAAACATTTCCTTTCTTTTTTCTTTACAGTGTTCAAGAAATTTTCTGAAATTTTATCAGTAATTTGCCTGTATATTTTTAGCTATACCTTTATAATTATACACATCATTATAAAACAGTTTTTCTTTAAATATATATATACTTTTTCAATTAATATAGTTAATGGCTTACTATTTCTATCCTATAAATTATTTATATATTTTTCGATATTTTTATTAAATTTTATTATTTGTATTAAAATAATAATTCCATTCTTCCTATATCAAATTTTTTTTATGTATGAGATTCTATTTTTCTACATTTTTCTTTTATCTACTCTCTCCTAATATAATCAATGACAAGAATGTATAGAATAGAGATTTGGAATTTGCCCTACTCGTTTTGTAAGGCCTCAAAAGGAATTAAGAGAACGTTTTTCAGTTATCAGACAACTCCTTTCTGCAACCAGTTTATGTCATATAATTTAAGTTCTTTAAAAAAATTAAAAGAAACCATCTAATATATTAGTTTTAGATAATTACATTTATTAATAAAAACTAATGAATCAATAAATAGCTTTAATATTCATCAATTAACCTTAGAAGAATTTTCTATTTTGAAAAAGTATACATTAGAAATACTGTCAAATACAATATATTCTACAATTACTATCAAAAGTAATATTATTTTAATTATAGATTATACTTTTTGTATAATAACAATGTCAAATTTGTTTATTATAATTTAATCACTAAAAATTCCTTAATTTTGATGCATTATTTTGATGCCCTTAGCTTTTATTCATCTTCTTGAGGTTATCTATAACATTACTTTATCAATTTACTTTTTTTTTTTGCATAAAAATCAGAAGTATAACTATTTTAAAAAAACTGAAAATATCATTAACAAGAGGACTCATACAAATATGCAAATTTTTGATATAAAAGAAGACAACAATGTCCTGATTAGTTATACAATATTAAAAAGAAACATAATTTTTTCTCTGTTTTTTTATTTAATATTTCAGAAAGAAAAGTTGTAATTTTCAATATTTTTTTTGTATATTTAAGCTTGTTTAAAGAAAGATATTTGTAAAATATTTATTTTATACCAAACAAACATGAGAACAGAATTAGATTTTATTTGATAATGTTTTTAATATGATTTAAGTCATAAAAAATTAGTTATAATAAAGCAGAAGCTACCTTTAAAAAAATTATTTTCATAAATGTCAATGAAACATTATTGTGTGAACAGTGAGGATTGCCAATTCCTCTACAAGCTTTATGATAAATGCTTAGCCAGAGCCAGCACTTAAAATATCTCTGTCAGGAACCCCTCCCCAAACCCCTGACCATGGTTTCGTGCTTTGGCACTCTTCAGAGAGGTGTCAGAGATATTTTAAGTGCTGGCTCTGGCTAAGCATTTATCATAAAGCTTGTAGAGGAATTGGCAATCCTCACTGTTTATAACTTCCAAGCTTAAGAGATAGGGTCATGTGATCTATGAATTGATCTATGACTTTTATTTTGATTATTGTGTGAAATTTTAATTATAATTTTAATTTTAAATTCTAAGACATATTTTCATTTTTTATTATGTCTCAACCAATATTCAATTTCATTTGAAATAATTTTCAAATAAAATATAATTTATTCAATAATTTTTATTAATAAATGTGATTACAATAAAATATAAAAAGAGCAAATATAATCAAAATTATTAATAGAGGCATTCAAATAAGAGTAGAAAAAGTGGGACCATAAATAAATTCAAATAAGAGTAGAAAAAGTGGGACCATAAATAAATTAAGGTGAAAATAACTATTATTTAATAATTAAAATTAGAGAAATAGTTTAAGTAGAAGATATATTAAAAACATATCATTCTACTACTTTTATCATGGATATAATAATAGTTATAATAGTAGTAATAGTACCAATAATCATAATAATAATAATAATAATAATAATAATAATAATAATAATAATAATAATAATAATAATAATAATAATAATAATAATAATAATAATAATAATAATAATAATAATAATAATAATAATAATAATAATAATAATAATAATAATAATAATAATAATAATAATAATAATAATAATATCATCACAAACACCAGGCATATCAATCAATAACATGTCAGACTCAAATCCAGACATATCTAATGATACATACAACTCCCCAAAACAGGCATGCTGTGTATAATTATAAACAAAACATATACAGATATTCTAGAGTCACTAACCCCATGCCTCCCTCCATATACACAACACCAACAGAAGTCCAAAAATCTGGTCGGCCAAGGAGAAATAAATCAAAAAAAGCCAAAACAGATTAAAACAATACTCTAACAGAAATGATTGAACACTTGGCAGAGAACTTAATACCTATGGAGCTGGATAGTAATCAAACCATTAATAACTTCTCACAAAACACTAGAGAATATGCAAAAGCTTTATGCCAACTTCAACACACTGTGAAACCAACTCACAGCTAATCACTATAATGAAGATAAAAATAACAGCATTTAATATCAGAGGGCTCAACTCAGTCAACAAAATACATCAGCTACAACAATGGATAAAGTTTACACAACCTCATATACTAGGACTTCTAGAAACTAAAATATATAGTGGCTCACTAATTTCACCTTTCAGTACTAAAAATAACAGCATTTAATATTAGAGGGCTCAACTCAGTCAACAAAATACATCAGCCATCACAATTGATAAAGATTACACAACCTCATATACTAGGACTTCTAGAAACTAAAATATATAGTGGCTCACAAATTTCACCTTTCAGTACATCTAAATAGAGAAGGCTACTGTGGATGCTCTAGAGATACAACATCTCCCTCAGGAAGTACTGGACTGCTCATAACACAAAGTTGTCCATTTGATTCATTCAAAATCATATATGTATGCAAATTTACTAATAGTAACTTTTAGTCATCAAATCATCACACTAAAAATTATATTTGTGTATATTCTTCCGAGTCCTACAATTGTCTCAAATATTATATTGACCATAAACTCCTTACTTGGCTCTAATTTACATCCAACCATACTAATTGGGGATTTCAACATAAAATATCAAGAGTTCATTTTAAAGTGGCTGCATCAAATATCAATTCCACTTATGAGTGTAGAGGGTTTTCTGTCAAATGATGCAGTTACCTTTTACAATGGATGTCATACATCAAGAATTGATCTGTGCTTTTATTCACCTATCAAATCAGCCTAAACATCAACCCATCTTCCTTCTCTGATCATTCTGCACAAACCATACTAATTAATCTAACAGAAATTCAAACAACTGCACTTACACATGGTAAAACAATCAGAATTCTGCTTTCAACTACTACCCCAGAATTTATTTTTTCAGAAACATATATAATGCTTCACAAAATCAAAAATATGCAACTTAAACCCATTCAAAGATACTTAGCATTCATAAACATTTTATCATTTAATATAGATCACATTACACACAAATCCCCACCCGCCTTCAAGACTGCTAGCTCTGGCTGATGAAATACATAAACGGATTACAACAATAAACCCAACACACCAGTCAACAACATATACACAGGCTTACACAAACATACAATAACATCTGTAACCATCTGAAAAACTACCTAGCAATAAAAAAGAGTAAAGTCTTCCTCAGCCAACAACACATATGAACAAGAAAATACATTGCCCCTAGCAATAAAAAAGAGTAAAGTCTTCCTTGGCCAACAACACATATGGACAAGAAAATATATTTGCTGGACCTTGGCTACCCATCCAATGTCAGAGTGCCAATGGCACTCACAGAGCAAGGACTCACATACACAGGAAATAATATATCTATCAGCATTTCAAACAAAAGCTGCAAGCATACCACCTGGTCCAATATAATTCTAATGTCTTTGAAAAACCAGAAACAAATACTCCATATAACATCACAGAATTTCCTACTAAACTGGCAACAGTACCTAATGCATATCACCCAGGAGCACATGGAATCCCCAATTTGTCCTTGCATATCTCAGTCAGTTCACCAGCCAATATTTATGTGACCTTTCAAATCATCTATCACAGAAGTTGCAGGACGTCCAGGTTTATATCCAATAGCAATAGTCCTTTTCAACAAGAAAAAAGTCCACATATCAACACTATACAACCTATGACCAATCTCAATGGGGCCACTTATGATTAAAATAATTGAAAAAGTACTCAAAGACAGCCTAGAGCCTCATATTCTACCACTAATTTTACACAGCCTGTTTGCAAGGAAGAAATCATCAACTGCACAGACTGCAATGATATTCAAAACAGTTATAATCTCAGTATGGGACAGGAAGAAGTATGCACCAATTGCTGCTCAACTTGATATAGAAGTGGCTTTTGACTCGGTCAACATCAATACATTAATCAATATGCTAGCTGACACCACAATTTTATAAACTCATCTGTACTGGCTCACAAACCTACTACTTAGCAGATAAATACATGTCACACTCAATGGCAAAAATTCTCCATCATTCATTCCCACACAATCAATATCCAAAGGCTCACCATTCAGCTCACTGCTATTTACTTTTTACACCAACCCACTCATACTCAAAATTTAGCAGATTATCAAAGGCATCCGGATACCAGGCATATCACAGCATATAGCCTGCATTGCATATATGGATGACATCACAGTCTTTCTACAATCAAGAAAACAGATACCAATACTACAAAAAAAACTGCAAGACTTTCAAGCAACACACCATCTAAAATTTAATCAAAACAAAACTGCTGCTTGGTCTCTATACACCAGTAAACCATGCATGCAAATTTTCCAAGGCAAACCATCTGCTTTCCTTGGGCTTTCCTTTCTACATGAGAACAAACACAATGAGGCAAAAAATCCAGAACAAGTTAAAAGATGATGCAGAATAGATCACTGCTTCATTATCAAAAGCATACCTCTCAGTATTAACATTAAAGTACAATTGTTCAATCAGCTGGTGATCACCAAGATTATCTATTCTTTTCCCATAATTCAATTCTCCAAAGCTTTTACATCAAAAATCTCTTCATATTGCAATAAACTTCTGTGGAATAGAAAGACAGAGTCAATATCTGCAAAACACCTTAGCCAACCAGCAATACACAATGGTTTGGGGCTACATAACATAGATATTTTTTGAATACAAAAGACCACAAACCTTATAAGAGCCACTCTCAGACATTTCCCCAAAATCCAGTATCTAATACAAATAATACCCACAGACAAACCTCCACCTTCACATTGCTATCTATCACCAGTTATAAACCAGCTGAGAATCACACATACTCAAATATCACTGCAAACAACAACAAAATATTTATATTGGTAGATATATGCAATGGTATACCCAGAATATACATCAGATATTTTAACACAGATGCTTGAAATAAACAACTGACAGCTACTTAAAAAATTTAAAAAATGGTCCATGGAGCCCACATTCTTTGATTTCCTCCTGAAACTAAATCTATATGCTTTGTCAACATCAAATTTCTTAAGATACAGATGATTACATACAAAATAGACCCTTCTGCACACTATGCCACCAAGCAGAAGAAACTCAACAACATCTGTTTTATAACTGCCCAGCATTAAACAATATTTGGCATAAAATAACAAGTATATACAAAAAACCAAACATCTCCCTGCAAGATATTATCAGTGCTTTCCACAGAACATCCACCCCAACAATCCGAGCAGCAACCTTCGTGCTTTCTGCATTTTGGTGCACACGATCCACATTTGCTTTTGGCAATAATACAAGGCGGCATCCATCAACTTTTCACAAGTTAGCACAATTAAAAAACAGAGACAATAAAATAGGACACCCAGACATTTTCATGGCTACTTGGTCACTTGTAAAACAATGGTCAAATCTCCAATAGTTCTGCCTTTCCTCAATAATAGACTTAAAAAGAGAGCAAGAAAATGGACAGCAAAAAATCCATGAATCAATAAATGATAACTTAGGATAAACAATCCATCACTCACCCTGTATATATATGTAAGAACTTGGAAAGAACTTAAAAACAATATATACAAGCCTCAGAAATATCAATGTAAATGCATATATATATATAAAATTAAAATGTAATCTGTTTTCTAGACTGAATAAAGTTCCCCTTTTTGAAACATCATCATCATCATAAAAAAATTAAGGTTGTATGTAATAGGTTTCAGAGTGAATGAGCTGCACTTTTTTGAGATATTATTGTTGATAAAAAATGGAGCGTTGTCAATCTGTCAATTCAGGTTACGCTAATTGCATCTGTAACTCATACTTATATATAAGGGATTAGTAAAATGATTGTAAAACCATAGTGACTGCTGTTCATTTACTTTCATTATTTAGAAAAGATTGATGTACAGTAGATGAACAATTCCCTACTGTATATTATCTATTTTGTTTTCATATATGTTGTGTAGTGATACATTTGTGACTACTGGTCACTCACATATGGTACCAAAAACTTTAAGCAGTAGTATGTGGTTGAATGTTGTATACATATAATTCATGCATATATTTGCTCTTATGTATCAACTATTGTAGTACAGATATTATTTCCTGTATTTTATAATTATTTTACTATTTCAATTGCTTGCTAATTATAACCTAAAGTTGATTACAACAGTCAATTATTTAAATCATTCTTAGCTTATAATATTGTATTGTCCTCATTTGGCAGGATTATTTAGATTTAGAAAAAGGATAATGAGAGATATGAATGGTTAGAAGTCTATGCAGTAGATTGGGATCCATTCACAAACAAATAATAATATTTTACATTAGTAGTTTTCATTTATTGTTTTAAAATATTTAAGCATTATACCACACCTGTGTACAATATTTGTGCATAATATAAATTAAAATAAGACTAATAAGATTTAGAAAGGTTTATTAACCATGAATACATTTACAAATCAATTAATGAAAGTGCTGCCAATGTGTGTTATGTTGTATATATGTAAATAAATTGTGATGATCTCATTATTTTTGGCAGTTTGCCATTATTTTTTGCAATCAATAAATTAAGTAAAATAGTTCAGTTTTGTGTTTATCTATGACCTTAGCAGATTGTAATAGAAAATATTATCAATCTGGGACATCAGAATGCTGGGATGCATGTGTAGAATTTTTTCAGGTGATTTGCATGTGGGTTTCAACAATTCTGTCAGTTACATATATACACTTCTAATTATTTAATACATAGTTACAGTGGTACCCATTACATAGACTGTAGCCTAATATTTAAACTATATTAGCCAAATTAATGCATTATAAATTAGTTCTGAACTAGATTATACTTTAGAAACCTGTAATTTAATATCATGCATTTAATAAATATATAGAATGATGCTTTAATATATTCCTTTTAAACAATTAAAATGTAATATTTTATATTGTATTTATGTAAATGTATTTAATAAATAGCTACTTAATTATTTTGATCTGTTAAAAAAAATCTGATCAATTGTTTATTCCTTGTGTTTGAAAAGTTTTTGATGTAACTCTCCAGGATATCAGAGAATTCGTTGCTTAAAGATCAAAAACATGTCATTTCCATTAAGATCAGTAAGTTTTTCACTGAATAAGTGATTAATCATATATATATATAAGGATTAATCATATATATATAAAATTAAAGGGGATTTGATCACAGACTTTCAAGCTTTTTTCAGCTATTCACTTCATATTATATAACTGATACACATGACAACACATGTCAAAAAGATAAATAATCTGCATATGTATTTTGTGCTGAACTAACACTCATCAGTCAATATTTATAATATATTAGTATTGATTTATATGTATACATTATGTATATACACATATGCTCATACATCCATCCATTGTATATTCTTCAAGCACTAAATTTAAGATGTTGATATAGTCCAAATGTTGAAAATAATGTATTGTTTGACTACATTTAAGAATTAACTTTTAATTAATAAGCATTACTCGAATAATTACATCTCTTAATGTAATAAAGAAAATGATGTTATCCATTAAAAATAATGATATTAATCGATTAAAGACTGTGAATTTCCACAATCCAGACTTTCTCATTTTTATTTCTATGTCCATTCTCTTTTCAGACATCTTGATTAAAATAGGCCTAAATAATTACAAAATTATCATTTAATTCATTATCTCTTTCTAATTTTGATTATATTTACAATTCTACATTATTTTAATCATTGATTTATTTGTAAATATATATGAATATATAAATTATTTAAATCTTTTTGTTCTCATTTAGAACGGTGCTGGTGACAAATTTAGCTGATTGAAAATCATTGGTTTGTGTTCTTAAATGAGACAATACAATCAAAAATAAAAAAGTTAAAATTGAATCTGAACCTGCTTTCCACTCTGAAATTGATTGTATGTTTAGGTAGTCCTGTTTAGAATTATTTTAATTTTCCTAAAATGTACAATAGTCTAGAAAGATGTTCTAAAATGTCCAGATTTATTAAATGTATTTCGTTCTATTTAGAAGATAATAATCTCTCATCACTACCCCACCCATATATAGAATTACAATCTGACGCTGTCCTAGTCAAATTCATTGCATATTATAAAATGTACTTAAGTGGTAAAAATATATTTTTATATTTTATCCAAATAGGAAACATATTGTTTTATGCATGGTGGTAAGATTGTAATTGGTTTTAAATATAAGAATTTAGAAAGTGTAAAATATTCTTGATACAATTCTTTTAAGGCCTAAATATAGGCCAGAAATTGTAGGTGAGAGTTTCTGTGATGAAATTATTGTTATAATGAAAGGAAAATTAAATTAACAGGTAGATGGGATAATTTTTTAGAAAGACAAATTCACTGTGAGATCAAATTTTTTACATTCTACTTTTCAGCTACTTATATTGTATGAGTAACAAACTAACAATATTAAAATTTGGAATATGCAGTTTCCTGCATTCATTTTATTAGCACTTTGAGAACATTAAATTCATAAAGCTTAGAGAGAGTTTTCTATTTCTTGTTGTTCTATAATATTGTATTAATACACATTTTTATGGAGATTAAAATTGATATGTATTGTGATCAGTTAATCATGGGACAAAATTATTGGAAGTTAGGAATGTTTGCAATTCATATGAATTAACTGCAAGAAAAAATTCAATATAAAAGAGTGGGCAGTAATATCAACCCAATGATGTTTTATTGATTATTTTGATTAGAAATTAGAATGTAAAAAAATCACCATTACATGAGTACTTAATGGCTGAATAACTGTTGAAAAGATATACTCCATGGTTAAAATGTCAATCCTATAAATAAATTATATGTCAACTTTTGTCAAAAATCTAATATTTATTGTTTAGTTGCAACTGATACTTGCGACTAAAAATAGACAATATAAATTATTAAATATGATTTTAGTTTTCCTTGGGTTTTTTTTTAATGAATATCATAAGGAATAAAAAATTATAGAGATTTGAAGAGTAAATCAATATATGATAAGCAGAAAAATTAATAAATTAAAACTGTAATGGGCATACAATCGTTTGTTATTTTTTCTCATTTTAGATCTATTTTTGAGAGTTGAAAAAACGTTTATACGTAAAAAAAAAAAGTGCTATAATATTTTCATTTAATTAACATATGTCAATCATATACATAATGATGATTTAAATAGATAGAAGAAACAGACTTCACGTAGAATTGCATTTAATTACATATCTATGTCAGAGACCCATTTCTATTGGACAAAAATATTTGTATGATAAGATTAAATAAGCTCTTTGTTATTTAGAAGTTTTTTTTTTAAAGAAAAATATTGACCCTTAAAATTTCAGTCTAAGATTAAGAATATTTTTATCTCAATAAAAAAGCTAGACAAGACAAGCTCTTAAAGTGCAATACAAATTGTGAATTTAGATTTAAATTGGAAGCAGAACTATACATTTCTTTGGTTGCAAAAACATTTCATAAAAAACTAAAGTTTATTTTTTATTGAGGTATCAATTTCAAAAGTGAGATGATTATTTATCAATATGGGGCGGAATTTGGCTATTTAGACTATTTTAGTTGCAAAGTTAAGAAATAAAATTATAAAAATCACAACTATTCTAAAATTTTATTAATATAAAGAGTTAGCACATTTTTAGTACTTGTGTAAGATGCTGATTTATAGTATGTTATTAAAGAGTCTTATAATTAAAAAGTAAAGTTGGCATATTTATGACTTAGCTTTAATTTACTTTGATAAACTTAAAATGTTTTACGTTTTACCTTGGACCTACATTATTTTTCAGAAAGCTAATCTTGAAGCAATCCAAACAATCATCCAATATTGATCAGTAAATAGGTATCTGACTAGTTGTAACTAGAGGGTTAAAACAAGGATTTTCTCTGTCAATTTTAGAAAGCCTCTTAATAATGCTTTTTTTTTCATATATATATAAAACAGTATTCTTTTAAATTTATTAAAAAAAATTAATAAATGAAATATCTATAAAAATTATATAATTTTAAAATGTCTATATAAAATTTAAAGTGGGAAAGTATGTAAGAACATTTTATACATTTTTTTTAATTAAAACGCGACATTGACAACACCTGTGCGCTAAAGTCAGCCCTTTCTGATAATAGTTTTAACCATAAGATGGTGTTTTTTATGAATTGATTGGTAACAAATTCTCACCAGATTTTCAGTAGCTATTATTGATTTCTTAATTACAACGAACGACTTTAAAAAAAAGTTTGAAAACTATTTTATATTAGCTTTGTTGCGGGAGAAAGAAAAATATACTTTCATATTAAATCTTTATATATCTTCAGTATGTGAACACCTGTAAAACATTTTCCATTTATTCACGCGATTTGTGATAGTGTTAATTTTATTGATTCAAAAACTGAATGTTGCCTGTATCAAAGCTCAATTTATGACTTCCAGGGTACAAATGCATCATAGCTTCTTTGTGGGGCAGGTATAGAAACTAGCTTTTATATTGTTAATATATAATTAAAAGCATTATATATTCATATAGTACTCAATAACAAGCAGTCAAACTTCTTTCCAAGCAATATAGTCAAGAAGTTTGTCATCTTTCTATTTTATAAATATGCAATGGTAAAAGTCTGTATGATTTATCTTTAAATATTTTCACTATAATCAAAAATATAATGATAAATTTGTCAAATGTCAGGTAGCAAGACATTGATCTGTTTTCAAACCTATTTTAGCCTCTATTCAATAATATATAGATATCTATTAAATAATAAATATTGGATTATTAAGTTGGCTTTAGGATGGCTAAATGAAAACAAACTTTTCCACTAGTCTGTGACAAAAAATCTTAAATTTGTTTGGTCTGGTTTCTTCTCTAGATTGAAAGCTTAGCAGCTAAATGTCAAGGTTCAGCAAGAAAAGTTGTAGTCTTTAATTATAGGAATAATTTCATTATTGTTTCTGAATGAATCAAATAATAAATTGTTGACTTCTAAAAATGCTTCTTTCATTAGTTTTCCATCTGTAAAGTTTTCTTAACTTTTATTAACACATAACAGAGGAAATAAAAATACTGCAGTTTTAGATTTGTAATGGATTTAATAACACATGTTTATTCATTGAATAATGTTTAAATACAAGTATACTCTCTATACCGAACTTATGTAATTTAGAAGGGATATGAACTCAGACTTTCAAGCTTTCTACAGCTATCCATCAATCTTTTACAACCAATAAGCTAAAGAGAATAGCTGTAGGGAGCTTGAAAGTTGGAATTCAAATCCCTTCTAAATAACTGAATAATAGTAATTTAAGTTATTTTAACATTTGTTTACTAAATATACTTTTTAATTTGAATGTTTTTACCAAAATAATTTTAGCTTAGTTTTAAAATGTTTTTCTATATTTCCATTTTTTAAAAAAACAATACACTTAAATCACCTAAATAACACACACATTTTGCATTCACCTTTGTGAAGGAAAACTGCTTTTTCCATCTATACTAAAATTCTATGTCCAATTCCCCCTCTTTTTTAGACATTCCACTCTTTTTTAAATTATATTTTTTTACAATAAATTCCTGAAATCTGTGTAAACATTGTGCACTTTTGTGTTGTGTAATATCATATTCAAATGATGAATTCACAATCGATGTGTGGGCATGTCATCATGCATTTCAAATGATGCACATGTTTATAAGAAATGTGTGGTCTGATACGTTAGTTGATTGGCTTCCAAACTACCCACAACTATGTTAATTTTGAAGAGCGGATTATCACATTTTCATCTGTAGTAAGCATACATGTGCAACAAAAAAAGATATTTCTTATGTGTAGCTATCTAATCTAGCCAGTTAGTGTAAGTCTCTTACCATAATTTTTCTTAATCCGAGTAGTTATGCTAAAATATTTTAACAATCTACCTATGGACTTCAATCTATGTCTTGCTCTAGTTCTAGTCAATGTTTAAATAATACATATATAATAATTTTCTCTCAATAGCATTATAATGGTATACATATGCTATTCCATGATTTTCAAATTACAATAAAGTGGGGGAAAGACAGTAAATAAAATTGATGTATTAAATACGGAAGGGAAAAATTAACAAAGTTATTTAAACATATATATATATATATATAATCACACAGATAGGAAAACTTAAAGAAAAATTACTTAAAAGTAAAAGATAAAGATCTAAAAATAAAGATTGGCATTTTGCTTAAAAATAATGAAAAAGAAAAATGATAATTAGTATCAATTTAAGAGTCATGTTTAAATCTTAAAATGGAAATGATTGTTCTGTTAAAATATATTTGAATGTAAAGCAAACTAGCCCTTGGAGCATTTAAATGATTGAAAGGTCATATAAAAAATAAAAATTAAAGATTATGATGTTTCCCACTCTGAAGCAACTGACAAATGCAAGTACCAACAAACACACTGGCCAGAAAGGAAAACCCCAGGACAAATAAAATTAAAGAATGTCATGAGCAATCAATCTGGAGAATTAATCATAAGAGAGGCCAGAAATTATAAAAGGTGAAAAAATTGAATTTAATGAATTGAATTTGACTATTAATCTATGAATTACAGCTAGCTATATTATGGATCCATGATGTAGGAATTTTGCAAGAGATTTATTTTTCCTTCATTTGCATCAGCCAAGGCAGTCACCCAGACCACAGTTCTCACAAGAATGGCATATAGCAGTTGTGTCTCCAAATAAAATTAGAAGCAAATAATATAACCAGTGATGAATTCCATAAATGGGATGAATTCTGGAGGAGCCATCAAGACTGAATGGGAAGTATAAATTTTTATCAATTGAACTGTTTAAATATATCTCTTCAATAAGTATTTAACCCATAAAAAATATATTTAATAAGTGAACTCTTATCTGACCAGCAATAGGACTTTAAATCAGTTAATAATCTTTTTATTTATTTATTTATTAAGTTTGCTAATCAATCATTTCCATTTTTCATTTTTTCTTTTTCCTTTTTTATTTTTGTCTTGGTTATTTTGTATGTTAACTAAATTATTAAATTTAAAGTTGGGTGTAGATGGTTGCATAGAGTCGTTAAGTTTTGGTTAGGTCATGTGGGGTTAATTTCAGACTATTGGTTTCATAATTGAATCAATGCTGGTGGAGGGCTGAATGGATGTTTATATCAATGTAATATGGAGCATGTTAACATACAGGTCACTGATTCTAAATGAATGCATGACCCATAGGGGCATTGCAATGGATATGGATATATTTTCCACACCATTGATCTTACACCCTATGGCTTGGGACTATAAATTGGCAAGGAACGCTCTCTTTCTATATGGAGCATACCGCTCTCCCTCTATATGGAGCATTTCATTATATATATATATATGATTCCTTCACCAGACAAATGCACTTTCTTGTACTGGGCAAAGATCATTCTTTTAAATAATATCATGCTACAGACCCACATGCCTGTTAGCATGGTTTTATGCTAACATCTTCATGTTGCATTGGTTATGTCTGTATATCAGGAAACTTTTAGCCTGAGGTTAAATGTTTTGAACAATTTTGATTGTCTACTCTATGTAGTCTCTTTATGCTTAGCGTTATGAAATATTAAATTATATTAAGCTTAGAATGTCTATATGTGCAAGTTTCCAAAAAGAATTAAATCTAAAATAATGTTAAATTAATCAAATCCTCAAATTTGTTTTATATATGTGCATAATAAATGTTGTGTTATTAAAACTGGCAATATTTTTTATTATTATTATTAAATTAGATAATTTAAAATGTATGTGATAAATCTCAGCTACTCCTTGAGCTAGTGGCAAGGGCTAATGGTCTATAAAAGTTGGATCTTACCAATACGTATCTGCCTACTATATAATTTTTCCAGGTTCAAATGGTCTGGTGGTACCCAGTATGGCAGATAGAGTAAGAGATCATCCATCCGACTGTTATAGTATACTAGCAATTTTTGATTAATAAAATTATTATAAATATTATTGTTTTTTTTTACCAACTCTAATAAGAAAAAATCTTGTTTTTTATTTTAGTTTAAATAAATTTTAAATGTATTTTCTACCGATTTTAAAATGTTTTAATAAACCATCTTTCTTTAGGAATAAATATTTTTATTATAATTAGATATATCTTAAAACCATTTCAAAAAATTAAAGAATATAATTAAGTAAATTATTCAAGTAAACAACCTACTAACCTAAATTTTACAAAATTTTTAATATTTATTATAAAGTTGTAGTTTTTTTGTTGCTAGATTTTATTTTTAAATCAACAAAATATTTTTTTTAAAAATAAATATATTTATTCTTTAAAATTATTTCTAAACAATACTTGATTTTAAATTCTAAATTAGAAAGATAAAAGCAATATGTGTAATTACATAAACGCCACAAAAAAATGTTTTGGCATGGATTTGAAAATCTAGAGTACTAATATGGTTTGATTTTGTCAAATTGTAATTTATGTATAATTTATAAAAATAATATATAAATACTTGTTTCTAGATAATTTAAATTGTATTTTGTTGATTAAAAATAGCAATGTAATTTCATTTAGATTTGGCTATTTCATATTAAAAAACAATTTTATATATATATTATGATTTCCCATTTAAATTACTGCGCTATTTTTTCTTTGATTGTTATTTAACTTTATTCTTCTCAATGTTTACTAATTTTATTATATTATTGTATTATACAAAAAATTTAGATTTCCTGGAAAGTCGGTAGTTTATTAGAAATCTACAAACGTAGTAAGAAATAAATAAATATTGTTTAATTGAAATGAAAGTGATATAATTTAATTTGTTCTTTTCCTATTATTTATATTTTAAATATTTTAAACTATGACAAATAATGATATTTAAATGTTGATTTTAATATATCTAAGGAGGGATATAAATAATAACTCTAAACAAGTTTATCACTGATCAAGACTCATAAATAAGTTTGTCATTTAAATACTTACTTATTAGTCCGGCAGTCAGATATAATATAAATATTAGTACGTCAATATTTATTTGGAAAAATGACGACCAATAACTTTATTTACTGGAAATGATACAAATGTCTACTAAAACTACTAACACACATTTACATTTTTTTTTATGACAAATTATCTTCCACCATTTAAACTTATAAATATTTTTCATTTTAAAAAATGATCATCTATAACTTTATTTATTGTAAATGAAACAATTACGCATTTGCGTTTTTTGCCACAAATGAACTTCCAACAAGTAAACCTTTTAACAGTCTAAATGTATTACAAATGGTATCCAAACAAATATATATATATATACAATGCAATTCTATCTAATTACTAGCACGACTGTTGTAAACTAACCTTTCTTACCTCGAACTACATTACGTTATAAATGACTACTCTCTTTCAACAATCCTAAACGAAATATCATTGTTTGCTGTAAAATTAGCAGCAAAACCAACATTTTAACTAATAACTTTCTCCTTATTCTAATATTATCTAATATTTACGTACACAATTAATTTACTTATTTTTTAGAAGATGTAATTCGTTCCATATATACACATTTGTTTGTACCTACGACTTTCATCACCGCCGAAGTAATGCATAAGTATTGCTATTTCTAATATCTGAGGGAAAAAAAATCAAAGATAAGATAGACTAAGTATAAAATAAAATCTATAAATTATCATACAAATCACTACCAATTAAGTGTTCACTAATTATCATCAATAATTATAATAGATTGTTTTATTTTATGTCTATATCTTTGTGTTATATACTTTATATATAGAGAGAAATATTCAATAAAAATTTATATATTAGTATTATACCAAAATCTAAATGTCTTCTAGCATAAAGATAGAAATATATAATAAATGATTTTGGAAAATAATTTTGTTCTTTATAAAGTAATCTTTTTCAATTTTTTCCATTTTAAAATCTATAGGAAATAAGTTACCGTCTTCTTATCATATTCTTCTTTTCATTCACTCAATAACTACCTGAAATTCAGTTAAACAAACTAAACGGATCTTCTTAATCTTTGGGGCTTTTTCAAAAATTGAACATTAAGAATGAACGATTTCTACAATCTTACTTTATCTTTCCGACAAGATTAGGAAATGCTTAAGTCAGTAGAACTTAAAGCTGTTATTTTTCTAATAATTCCTAAAAATGATTACTGCTACGTCAAGAGAAAAAAAAATGTATAAATTTTAAAAATGATAGTTTTTGACAGCTCCATTGTAAACTATTTTCTTTTTATTTTCATAATGTCATAAAAAAGAGAGAGAGAGAGAAAGAATATATACAAATTCTTGTGATGTGCTTAATAATAATAATAATAATAAAACAGAATCAATATTTGTACGCCCTTAAATTGAAACAAGCAAAAAAATTAAACGATTTCATCTACAAGTAAAATACTTAACAGTACGCAGAAACACGGATCATTTTGAAAGTAAAACAGACTAGCATTAAAATTAGCAGATCTCTTTAATATAAATTATTCAAAACAAATTTGTGTTTTCTTCTTCCATCTTATGTTTCACGAAATATTAATGTAAACAATTAAATTGAAAACTGTTTATTAGATAAGATAATCTTGAGCTAGCTCGCATTGTCTCAACTATTGGTGCGTATAATGTCACAAAGGTGCTATTTAATCAATGATTAGTAGCGCTTTTCTAAATGTTGTATGTCATTTTTATACTGTTTATTCACAAAAAAAGTTAGGGCAATAACATTTGATTAGAGATCCCGCCATTATCCAAAATTTAAAAATAGAATTTTAGTACTTCAAATTTATCTATCGATTCATGCATTTATTTGTCCATCCATATACACAATTATCGAACTATTTTTCATTTTATATAACTGTATTTCTTTCTAACTTACGCTATAAAAATTAATTCTCTAGCTGCATTTTGTGAAATATTTTGAGATAGCATATTTTACACCCATAAGCAAATTTCGAATCTCATAATATTTCAAATTTGTCGCGCCTATCTATATTTATCAATGTATTCACATAAAAGTTTTTTAAAACTTTAATTATAGTTTTTATCAATGAACAGAGCCTCTTGTGATTTTAGAAACAATTGCATTTGCGTGGTAGCAATAATGATTACATAAAAAAGAAAGTGCATCAATGAATAATATTAGATGTCTAAAGATGCAAAAGAACAAAAAATGTAAATATGTTTTACCTAAAATATTATATATATTTTATATAAACACAAAGTGAAACTATTTTTATTTGTGATAACAATAGTGCTATTGTATTTCAATTTTTCTTTTAGAAGAAAAGTTGTTCAAATATATATACTCTTTTATTATTTATAATATTTTAAATTATTATTTTCTCTTTCTATATGACATATATAAATTGATATAAATATTTTTATGTTTTTGCAAACACAAATAAATTACTTATTTGTTAAAATGCTGCACAATTTTTTGACAAATGAGGGGGAAATATCAAATTTTAAAAGAATTAATAATAAACAGATAACATAAAGGCATACTGTATAATAATTTATCCTTTCTTCATGTGGAAATTAGGTGAAAGGTTTACTAATGACGGTGATATTTTGCGTTGAACCATTAAAAATAAATCTAAGGCACATTGATCATCATTAGCATAATATGCCGTTCGCTGTTGTCAACATTTAAGAAAAAGCTAATTAACAATTTCTGTTTATTTTGTTTTCCAGATTATTTGGAGATTATTCAGAAAGCACAATCTTTTAATAAATGAAAGATTTCTGATTTTAATCCAGTTAAGTTATTATTAATAAGTTTTTTTTTATTAAAATTTTATGGATTCAGTTATTTTGTTTTCCTGTTCACGAAAGTTAATATTTTGTTTTGATATTTTTTTAATCTTGTATTTTACATAGTCTTACAGTAGTAAATATTGTAGTTGAATATACCAATTTTAAGTAATAAATTGTACAGCACAGCCTTACCAATCTAATTTAGATCATGATTTTTTGTTTTCAAAAATTCATTTATAGATTTTAAAATATATTTTTGTCAATTATAGATTTAACAATCCAAAATATACGCTGTATAATAAAACTAGGTCTACATACAAAGAAATACCATCCCTTTATTTTATAGTCACTTTGTTAAATGATTAAGTTATCATTCATTATGACTCACAATACATGTATCAAATTTTTAATTGTTGAATATATTAAAATATATTCTGTATCCATCCATCAATAGGTTCAATACTCTATACCCCTCTTCATTGAATTAAGCTATTTCTCTGAATTATAAATACTAATACAAGTACAGTAACTAGTCAAGTGTTGTTAGATGAGAGGTCATCACAACAGCCTTGCAAGCAAGTAGTTGGTTGCAGATGGTTGTGGGTTCGCGTCACGGCTGATGCTATGACATATGTAAAAAAAAAAGTACAGTAACTATGAAACCATTCAAGACTAAACTAGTCCTTCTTAACACAAATTTATAAGAGATTCACTCATTTATTATGATTTGGGTATACTAATTGCATATATCAAAATAACTGTTTCCCTTTTTGAATAATATTAGTTTTATTTTCTGCTATCTACTTTTTAATGCTTTCATTGATGTTGAAAATTTTGTTTGTTAACATGATAGAGAGTGGTATAAAGATTTTTTTTTAATTTTTAAAATTGTTATTTAATATATTCAAGTTCATTATAACTTGTTGAAATTTTATACATTTGTCTAAAATGTTCATGAAAGTCATAAAACACTATTTTTTTTTTTAATAAGTGACTTAGTTTTTTAGATATATACATAAGGAATATGCATATTAACTTACAGAAGTTTGTGAAAGTAATTAAAAATAAAATTATATGTATTAAGTGAAGTTAATTTACAATATAGTTTTGGAAATTTTTTTAAAAAATAAAAAATTGCCAATCAAAATAAAAATGTTAAATACTCATTTAAAAGAATATTTCATATTTTTAATCACTTATATACACATATACTATTATGTGCACATTATAAATATGATATATACATAAGGGATTACATTTTAACTTACAGCAGAAATATCTAATGATATATATATATATATAATACTTAAATACAAGTATATTATATATATTTTAAGCTAGATGTAATTACAGAGGATTTGAACACCTACTTTGAGGTTCCCTTTAGTCATCAACTCCATCTTATACAACCAACACACACGCATATATGTGAAAAAGATAAATTATCTGCAATGTACATATTTTGTGCTGAACAAGCACTCATCAGTTGGTCTGTATCATCACCTCCCATATATATATATATAATCAGTGCTTGGTTTATAACAAGATAACAAATATTCAAACTTTAATGAACAGGCTTTGATCTTCTCCACCCCCCAACTATTCATCCATTTATATCATTGAAGTTTGATCATTAAAGTTTGAAAATTTGCTATCTTAATATAAAATAAGCACTGATTGTATGCATATTATGAGAGAACAGGTTCAAACCTGGTCACAACAAGCATAAAATTTTAGTGATTTTAAATTTAAATTAGTTTTTTTTTCTCTTTTTATTATTACATAGTAAAGATTGTTAAAGGTAAATGTATCTCAGAAAAGGGGGGAGTCATACTCTGTTGTTTCAAAACATTTATGTGTGCATGGGTTATGGGTGTGTGCATGGATGGGTTTGATGGATAGAGAGGGGAGAGATGAGGTTTTCGTATGTTTTCTTCTGTATTTTTTTTTGTTTTATTTTGTGAGAAACACAGAAATTTCCAGAAACAAATGAAATTTGAAAGGTGATAAAAAAACTTTCACATGTCTCTACAGGAATCCAGTTGGGCATAAAACAAGAACAGAAAATAGAAAACCAGTGAACTTTCTAGAAGGAATGGAAGAGGTATAAAAGAAAAGGACCCAGAATGCTGTGGTCTTGTCCCTGCAGAGAGCGAAGTATAAATTTGAAAAATATAAGTTACATAGCGAAATTAATATAATTTTTCACAAAATCATAACAGAAATGGATATGTGGGTGTGAACATCTAATGTGTCAGACTCAAATCCTAGTCCCAGCTAACTGTATGCTGCTATGATTGTTTTAGAATGAACCAGTCTCATTGGATTGAAAGTTACCAACACAATTGAAACCAGGTCAAGCAAGATTTAAAGTAAAAAAAAAAACTGTGTCATCATATGTTTACCTGAACTGATATTCAAAAATAAAAATGTGTTTTCCATTCTATTAATTCCCTGGGGAAATGCAGGTAATATTAACGTTTATATTAACTTCCAATCAAAAATTCCTCAACAGATTCCCTTAGACGTTATAAATAAAAGAAAAAAAAAAAAAAATTTGTGTAAGCTTGTATGGCCGTTTATAGCTGACATCACGCTTTACACCCAACTAAGAGTTGCAAAATAAATAAGAAACTTTAGATATATTTTTTAAGAAAAAGACAAAAGGGGAGGAGAATTATTTTTCAATCTCTTCTCAACTGTTAAACCTTATTTTAAATGGAGATGATATATGTGATGGTGTGCGAGTTTCTGGAAACAGCAGAGTATTTATTTCATGTAAACATATAATAAATTTGTTCTTTAATCATATATATAATAAAATAATTTCATGTAAACATATAATAAAGTTGTTCTTTAATCATATATATAATAAAATTATCAACTAATGGCAGCTAGTAAACTTGTGATAGATTTGTTAGTCAGTAAATCACATACATTATATATTGTGTTTATATTGTTTTCTTTGTTCATATGTACTCATAGCTCATTATGAGGGTGATTAATTCCCAATTCACATCTGCTCCCAGTGATAGTGCCACCCGACCTAAGTCTGAGCTAGTCAAGGGTCAAACCTCTCTAATCTATAAGTGTTTGTATCAAGTGACGTATCATTAGTGTATACATCTTCACATAATTCTTATATTATACAAGATTGGTGCTTGGAATCCACTGGATATCCATAAATATACATTGGGGAAAGTTATTTATATTTTTATCTGAGATTAGAATCAAACAGGAGGTTTTGTTAGAATGTAAAATATATATGTGTGTGTATTTTATATGTTCTTATAATTAATAATTCATGCATATGTATATGTGTGGTTATAAATATGTGTATATATGTCTACCAGTCAATTAGAAAGGAGGTTTTGTTACAATGGTGTACCAACTAAAGGGCCTTCAAAGAAAAGTAGAGTGAAATTGGGAAAAAGAAGAGATATAGGGTTAGTTGTGAGATATCTCCAATTTTGATAAATTG
>JAQFVV010008307.1:0-34742 GCA_028023455.1 Epiperipatus broadwayi
GCTTTCGGAACGGAAGCCGTCGAGAGCGGCGGTTACAATATACATATATATATATATATATTACAAAACCCATTATGAGATATTAAAAATCACAATGTGATAGTTTTTTTTATATTAATCAAAACAGAAGACATAAATTATATGTGTATAGCTAGATGCTAGCAAGCTTATTTTAATTTTTCTTATTTTATTGTAGTATTCATTGTTAAAATTGTTCCAGTGAACTTGATTTGAAATAGTTTTTAGAATATTATATGTTGCATCATCTTTTGATCACTGTAACAGTTATAGAGCTTATGTTGTCTGAGCTAGATTTGTGTATAATGGTCTGATATATAAAAAGGGATATATATTAGTGTATGAGCATTCAGTGATAATAATGATGGATTGGAGCAAAGATATTCATTAAATTCCATGCACTATATTTTATACAATTTAGTATTTACCAGGATTTAAGTTTATAGTTGGCCCATACATTAATGGTAACTAAATGGCCAGAGAATTAATGATGATGTTTTAATATCCCAGCATTATTGTTTTATGGTTATATATTCTAATGGACTAGCACTTAAATTTGTACATCCAAATTAATGTTTAAATAATTGCCACAAGCTGGCAATGACCAAATAATTAGCCTGGTCTAAGTAGATCCATTTGAAATCCAGTCACAAGATTAACTGTTGATTTATTTTATTTTTAATTACTCATAATAATGAGTAATACCTATACTTATTGTAATGCTGGTGAATTTATTTAATTATAGTTAATTATGCTTAGGCTTAAGATAGTTACCTGCTGATCTTTCTGAATGATCTATCATGATCTCTCATCATTTATATTTATTATTTTTTTGGAAATGATTATGATTTGTCATCACCCCAGATTAACCCTCAATTTTCCATACCATTATAATATATATATATATATATATATGTGTGTGTGTGCGTGCATAATTTACATGAAAGCAGCCAACACTTACCAACACCAAAAATCTTCAATCTGATGTTAAGGCAATCTCTTATAAGAGAAAGATGATTAAGTAAAAAGTTGCCTTGACATTTGATTGAAGATTTTTGGTGTTAAAAAGTTCTGGCTGCTTTTACGTGATTTACAATTATAAACTGATCTAGCTTTGACATAAATTATATCTACATACATGAGCAGACACATTTTCTACAAATAATAGTAATTAGACTTGAAACTATATTACAAGAAGGATGAAATTGAAGATATCTTCTTAGGACATACTATACTTTAGACTCATTAATCATTGCCCAACATAAAATAGACTGAACTTTCAAATGACAGTGTTTTGATTATAATATATTCTTTTTATGATAAGTGGCAGATTAGAATTTCAATATAACTAAAGAAATTACATTCTAGTCTTAGAGTAGTGTGCTCAGTTTATACTTGAGAATGATTGGCAATCTTAAAAAGAGATTTGCATAAAAAACTGGAATTCATCCCATTTGATTACCCACACAGATGTATATATATTATAAACAATTATATAATTTATTACATTACTAACAATTATAATATGTGAATTAAAACAATAAAATTGTCTCTACTAAGCTTTTTCTTAAAATAAAGTAATAGATGACATAACCATCTTATAGAACTATAATAATTTCATATTAAAATTTTTTTATCAGATCCTTCAAGTTAAATTTATGTTCTGAAAAATCTTCTACTGTAAATTCTTATATAATTAATAAATGATAATGGTTAATCAACACACACACATATATATATATATATATATTCAATTCATTTTATGAATTGGGCTACCTTACCCTATCCACATATATAGGTGATAATATAAACAAAAAAGAGAAAAAAGGAGAAACATTTATAATACTTACGATTACAGGAAGAAGGTGGATATGGGTTACCTATAAACTCCCTGGGACAAAAACAAACATATGAAGTTTCTGTGAGCTTACAGATCGCATTTGTTCCACATGAGTTTTCTTTGCACCAGTCTTTACCTGTAAAACACATTAAATCATAAATTTATTTCTATGCTGCTATCCTTAGTTACTTGATGAATATCTGCAATATCAGAGACAGTGCACAATTTGCCATACAATACACTCATATGATTTTCTAGTTGGCTATCTGGTTTATTTAAACCATGATTGATCAGCTTTCAGCTGAATGATTCTGACAAAAAAATACTTATAAAAATAGGTTTAATTAAATATTTGATACAGAAACAGCTAATTCAATATCAAACTAAATTTAATTTGTGACTTTTATCAATAATGATGACGAAATGATGTTTAATTAATTCAAAAAATATAAAATTTTTAAAATTCTAATAATTTTTTTTTTGTAATTCAAATAATGATTTCAAATAATATGTGCTGATGACTCAGAATAAAACAAAAGATATGTACAAAAATGTCACATATATTATTGTATAGCAATTCTAAAATTATTGATATGTGAAACAAGGAACTGATAAAACAGTCCAAATTCATATAAGCTATGGCAGATGGTTAGTACATGAATTGTAGTTGGAAAAATAAAAGTTACTGAAATTAAATAATAGTAATGAAATATAGAAAAAACAGGCAAAACTCTCTATACAGTAATGTCACTCAGTACAAGCCACAGTAATCAATGAATGCCAGAAGGCTTGTGCATAAAATCCCATCTAGTGCCTACTCATTCAATATCCCCAGACTAGTTTCTGGCTTGTGGCCTTCATCAGTGAAAGTCTTGGATCTAAGAGCACTGTACCTATATCTTAGGATCTAATGCAACTCTCAAGCAGACCAGCTTTTATCTCTACTAACTACAAAACTATGAGTCTTAAATTGAAAATGTTATAATATTTTCAATCCAAGATCATTAGTTTATCATTAGTTTATATAGTCATATAGGTCTGAATTCAGTTCAGTACCATACCTTTTACAATCTTTGGTTCTTTAATAACCATATCCACCACTATCCTATTTGGCAGGTTTGGTATTTTATGCGCAAGCCTTCTGGCATTCATTGATTACTCTAGCTTGCACTGAGTGGGACTACTGTATGAAAAGTTTTGCTGGTTTTAATAACAGTTATGAGGAAGCATAAGAAATGGTGATCATATGATATTCAGTGGTTTAAGATGGAGGAACTGAATCAAGTAACCAAGTAGCAGATTAGAATAATTCTCTTAAATAAAAATATATCAAACTAAATGAGTAGAAAGAAAAATCTTTGAATCAACTGTTTGCCTCCATCTGAAGTTCACTGTCCTGGACATGCATATATGCCATTAATACAGATATTATCACCCACATGTGAAATTAGATAAAGAGATTTTTAAAAATCTATCAAGTGAATAACTATTTATTGAAGATTATCATAAAAAATCTTATATCTAAAGTTATCTTGAAATCACTGTCATTCCCACTGAAAAATAAATATTAAATTTATATGTAACTCAAGACATATAATATTATTACAAATATATACAGCAAGATTGTCAAGAATAGAAATTATAATGCTTCAAATATTCTACAAGTACTATGTTTGATTAAGATATAACTACCTAGCTTAAATATTTAATTAATTCAGAAATAGTTATTTCTATTTTTCAATTTATGTTAAAATAATCATATTAAAGTAGTCATTTATACTATATATGATTTTATTTAACCTCATGTTAATTAATTATATTACTGTATATAGTTAGAACAATGAACCTTAACGTTTTGAAAGTCATGGAACACTTTTCTTTATTAAAATAATTTAAGACCAATAAAAGCTGTTAAAGTTGCAATACACGAACATATCTTTCATTAATAGTTATAGATTAGTCAAGCGTTGGTGGCCGTGTGGTTAGCATAGCTGCCTTCCAAGCAGTTGGCCCGGGTTTGGTCAATCCTTTGACATATGGAAAAAATAGTTATAGATTATAAAAAAGAAAACTTTAATTAAAAAAAATACTAAAGTTGTAAAATGTATAAACTCATAAAAGTTGAACTTTTTAAAATCAATTTTACTGTGATACCCGAATTTATTTGTCTTTGCAAACTTCAGCCATTTTTTTTTCTATATTAGAAAGACTTTGGAGAACTTAAAAAAATTATCATTGAGAAATCAAATTTACACAAATATAATATTAAAAATTATAAAAACATTTTCAGTGCCTCTATAAAGAAAACTAGATATTCATTCTAGAGAAAAATTCAAAATTTCTTGTTATTTTGGAGAATTTCATTTTTAGAGTAAGATCCATTAGCAAGATAATAAATTTTATCTTTTGTAATGGGAGTTTACAACCTGATGTATTAATTACGTCAAATGAAATTTCATATCCAGTCATAATTTTGTATGTTAAAGAAGGCAAATAACATATAATCTTTATTCCCATAATGATGTTAAATGTTCCTTTATAATAAAAAGAATTACTTCAGCATTTTTCTTATAAAATAAAGGAAACATAATTTCTATATATTTTTTCTGAAATACTGACAATTTGTCGATGGATATCAAAAGTAATTTTCTTTTTTGCTTGAATACTTGTATTAAAACTATTTACATAATTAAAAATGTAAATAAAATAAATCATTTATAACACAATATCATTTTAAAAACAGACTTTTATTTTATAAAAAGACAAACAAAAGAAAGAAGTTCTAAATTTACCAATTTTTTGTAAAAGTAAAAGTTTAGAAATATGATGACTTGATGTAATTTATTATTTTTAGAATCTGGATTAATAAACATTTGTGTTAAGTGTCATTAAAACTGAAATTTTATGTATAAAACAATATCATCATCATCGTCGTCATTAACCATCATCAATCTATTGCAAAATGAAGGTGTCTCCAAGTTCAATCTATCTTCTTTGTTCTCTAGCCTCTTCTCCACATCACCTCTACACACTTTCTTATTTCATCCATCCCTCTTATATATGATCTCTTTCTGGGTCTTTTAAGTCTCTTGGAATCCAGTTTAAGATTTTAATTGTCCATCTATTATCATCTCTTCTAGCAATATATCCAGCCCAACTCCACTTCAGTCATTTAATTTTTTCAATAATATCAGTAATACCTGTTTATTTTCTTACCCATGGATTGCATTTTTGATATAATATATTTGAGGTTATTGACTTCTCTAGAGTGGCAAATCCTTTAATAAAGAAAATGCCATAAATTTTTCTATATATGATATAATGGAGTATGCAAAAACATATAAATTTACCAAAAACATTATATCTAATTATCATTTTATCTATAATATTTACAATCTTACTTTGGCATTGTGTTTCATTTAATTGAAAATCAGGTAGACAAAGACAACTTGATTGGTTGTTTTCATTAATTACACAATATTCATTTTCATTACATGGTATACAACCAGGTGGAGCTGAAATTAATATATATATATATCATTAAAAGCCAGTAAAGCATTTAAACAATTCCAATATCAATAATAATCAACAAATTCAAACAGTTGTCATGGCAACCTCCTTTTAACAATAATGGTCCAAGATACTTATATAGACACTAAAGATTGCAATGTGACAACAGAGATTAAAATTATTGATACTCTTATATATGTGTGTGTGTGTTAATATGAATTACTGGTAATAGAGACAAATTTATAAATCTGGGATTTGAAAGTAAATATATGTAAAAAGTAAATAGTAAATATACACATTTCTGAAGGTTTGTGATGATAGTGTTTTAGTTGTATTTATATATTGTACTATTTTCATCATCTAAAATGAGGTTCTATTCCCATGCTAGTACTGTAACTGGTCAGGTTAACCTCCTCTGAAGAAGAGGGGAGAATAAAACCTCTTGAAACATTACTAACAGTGCAATGTAGTTGAAATATTTAAATAAAGTTAATTTTTTTAAAAGAAATTCAATTCTCTTATTAGATGACAGAAATAGTCCAATATATAATTATAAGTAATTATTCATATGTTTGACTGAAAGTTCAAGAGTTAGGAATTGCATAAAGGTTAGTATATAACACATTTTCAAATGGTATTACTTTCCTCTTTTTTCAGGAGATTCTAGTCTGACCAGTGGTAGTACTAGCATTAAAATCGAAAAGTTGATGAATACTGAATGTAAAGTAATTTCTAACTAATTAGGCTGCTACTAAACATAAAGTATTCACAATGTTAGAATTATCATTGGTAAGATTGGAAACACATGATGAAGAGAGATGTGTAATATTACTTAAAATATTGTATTATATGCCACTCTCCATGCTATTACTAACAGTTCAATATATTTGAAAACTTGAAATAAACTTGAAATTTTTCTAAGCACATTTAACATTTAATTTTAGGTGATAGAAATAGTTCAATATCTAATTACAAAATGCAACTTTAAATTATTACTTAAATATACAAATAATCATTGTACCTAAATAAAATGTTGATAGTTACCCATAAGATTTACAAATTGGTTTAAAACTATCATGCACAATATCTTCTACAAAGGTATACAAACAAATTGGCAGTGGCAATTAGAATTACTGTTAAGTTTATTAAAATGTTATATACTATATGTTAATTGAATAAAAGAACTTTAATGTAATTTTAATATAAAATTTGAAAATAATATTTTAGATAAAACAAGGTACACATATAAACACATTGATATTACTTTTGTTATATTTTTATTTGTGTGTTTGTGATTTATATTTTTATATTTTATATAATGGGTTGGTTTTTAATAAAAGTTATATTGATTAAAAAAGGAAAATATGATTTAAATTATAAATTATTTTAAAGAATTTGTATTAAAAACAATATACATTTTGCATTAAAATAGCAAATATTAAGCTAATCTTATATTCAGTTTAAAAGAATGCAACCCTTGGAAGTAAAAAAGAAGTTTCACATACTTTACAACTATATTATTTATATTTTTCAGTAATTTAAATTTGTCATACATCTTATTTAAAGAATTAAAACAAGAAAAGTGTCTCTCACAATTGGGCAAAATATATAATAATTGTCAATCATATTGGATTTTGGAACTAACTAATCATATTGATGGAAATTTCAAAATGTGTAGCAAAATTAATTTTAAATTTCGATTTTTTTTGTTTTAGATTTTATTACATTTGTTAGAAAATTCAATAACCTGAAGCAATCAGTTAAATACAAACAAAAATAAAACTAACTTCAAGACTAAACATACTAATAAAACTAATCTCAAGATTAAACATATTAACTACTTGCTTTTACTGGCAACTACATTGAACATGACAACTGACATTCAAAAGTTAGACTATTCCATTTTCTTCAATTACTGAAATTAGGGATAAGACCAAAAGGGTAATACAGTCATAAAATATGCTCTTCAGGTATGGTTTGTGTTAAGCAATATTATAAAAATGAAAAACAAACATGATGTGAAACAAAATTACGGCAAGAATTGAGAAAAAATCTCCACATAGTTGAAAAACATTTTCACATGACTATAAGTTTCAAAACAATTTTGCTGAATGATGTCACGTCAGAAAAAATACATATAAAATAAATCTTCCGTAAATAAGATTACATACAAAAAATTTCTTGAATAAAGTATTTAAAAATATTATATTTTGTAATAATAATGCTAATATTTCATTTGAAATATGGCAAACATCTAATAGTGACTTAACAAAAGCAATCAAAATCAAGGAAAGTATAAGTAAAGTAAAATTACTTATAAAATGTTCATTAAATTACATTTATTTTTGAAAATTGATTTAAGCTTCACAAGAAGATTTTTTCAACAATTATTTCTCTATAATTTATTCAACTGATTCTAAAACCATCTCTATGCTCCTAATAAAGGATATTTTCAATATTGTTTATGAAATGTCTGAGAATAGTATAATAGTTATGAAAAGAGAATTATTTCTAATTGGATAAAGTAATTTCTAAATCATTAAGATTTAATTCCAACTTATGACTTTAACCAAGTTAATTTAAATATTAAGTACTAATTTAAATAGACAACTTTATATTAGAAATAAATTAGAGAATAAAATTACAGAATATATTTTTCATTATAGCCATAAAGAATTTAATTTACTTTTTACACCTTCTTATCAAATGTATTGTAAATGTAATCAGTTGTAAAATGTTTCGTAAAATAATTAAATTCCACCTATGATTGTTTTCAGTTTACCATCTATATAAACTATTAGATTAAAAATTAACATGAATCAGTATGATCCAGTGAAAAAGTGATCAATGCTCTATGCAAGTTGCTTGCATGCTTTCTATAATGAATAATTTAGATTAAAACAGGCAAAACTCTCCATACAGTATTGCCACTAAGTTCAAGACAGAGTAATCAATGGATGCCAGAAGGCTCGTGCATAAAATCCCCATCTAGTGCCCACCCATTCAATATCCCCAGACTAGTTTCTGGCTTGTGGCCTTCATCAGAGAGGAGCCTTGGATGGGTAGGCATTAGATGGGGATTTTCTGCACAAGCCTTCTGGCATCCATTGATTACTCAGGCTTGCACTGGGTGGTTATACTGTGTGGAGAGTTTTGCCTGTTTTAATAACTGTTATAAGCAAGCATAAAAATGGTGATCACGTAATGTTTATTAAATAATTTAGATGTTATCCACAAATATTTTAATGTGTTAGCATGTTTGAAACATGAGTTATGACATGAAATATGATATTGTGTTGCACAATACTCTAACATACAATTTGTTTTAATTCTCCAAAACTGCTACTAAAGTATTTGAAATGCCTTGAACTCTGTATGAAAATGACACCATAAATTTGCAAGAATGTTTACAAGTGATTTGTAAAAATTTTGATCATAGGCAGAGCATTGAAAAAATTTATGAAGATACCAGAAACATTATCTCATTTTATGTAATCCATGAACTAGACATGCTAGTGCTTTATAATCTTGTAATAAATAGGTAAATTATGTCACACCATAATATATGCATTGATTTAAATTTTAGAATTAGATTCAGTCATCTTTTCACTAATATATATATATATATATATATATATATATATATATATATATATATATATATATATATATATATATATATATATATATATATATATTACTTTAGGAGCTTCATAAGAGCTAAGTAGCTGATGTTTCAGTACAATATCAAGTATTTTCTTCAGTACTTCTTTCTCAAATCATTAAAAAAATTAATGAAGTATTTATATATCCTAAAGATAAAATTTTTTTGGAGTGTCATGGTGTATATGAAATGACATGTAGAGGTTGTTTACATTCAAACATTGGATAGACCAATGATAGAATAAACATAAGAAAGGAAGTACACATTTTGCAGTTAAAGAAAAAATGTAATTCATAAGTCATTTATTTACACATTAAATTAACTAACCATGAAATCAATTTTAATAAAACATGTATTTCAGCAAAAAATAGACAATATGGCCAGAGATTGCTAAGGGAAGCAATAGAGATTTTTAAAAGGTCTATGAAAAATATTGGGAAAAAGTTATTGGATGATAAAATATTTTTTAAAGCTTCTCAACCAATAGAATTTGAGGATGAGGAAAAAATAACAAAGGAAAAATTATGATTTGAAATTTCACCCTACACATTTCTTATGATTTGAGAGAGAAACTCTAAGAAAAATACTTGTTAATGTATTGAAATATCAGCTATTATAGTTTTATTATATGAGAGTTCCCAGAAATAGTACTATGAATTCATCATTTATTTATGAGAATATTAGAATATATACATATACACAAAAAATATAACTAAATATACCTGAACACTTAATTTTGGGATCTCCTGTATAATTAGGTGGACAACTGCAATTGAATCCTGGGTAAGGATAAGGTTTACATAAAGCATTTAAACCACATGAAGATGAAGTACAAACATCCACTAAAAAGTAAGCATAGAAGTAATAATTTTAAATAAAGATCTATTAAATATCTAAAACATATAGTCTGAAAATATACATTTATTATGCAAGAGGAAATTATATATATTTCTTATAATACTTCTTTCATATACATTTCAATGCAAACAAATTTTCTTAAAAAACTTCTTTATCTTCCTTACAGTTTCGACTGTCCAGTAGTCTTCATCAGAGCTTATCAAACTTTGACATCGACCTATTAGAAGAATAGTAGCTGATGATGAATTAGAATTTCACTATTAGAATACATACTTGAATATTATAGCATTAATATGATGTTAAAAACAGTAGATTTTTGCATCAATAAATCAGTTTATTTATAAGATAATTGATTAATTAGGCAATTAATAATAATAGTAATGATGATGATGATGATGATAATATAAGTGAAGCTCTGCAGTTGTTCAATCGACAACCCAGGTAAAAAGCTCCAGTTTTGTTTGCTTAAAAGTCACTTAAAGCTTTCATTTCACAAAACAACACTCTTATTTCATAAAATTTTGTCTTCAATTGATTCATACCTCATTTATTAAATTTGTTTAAATTAGACATTCAAAATTTACAAAATAAATAATATGCCTAACGATAATTTGGTGA
This sequence comes from Epiperipatus broadwayi, assembly GCA_028023455.1. Classification (NCBI taxonomy): domain Eukaryota; kingdom Metazoa; phylum Onychophora; class Udeonychophora; order Euonychophora; family Peripatidae; genus Epiperipatus; species Epiperipatus broadwayi. The sequence continues at coordinate 10,509 of JAQFVV010008307.1, forward strand.
TTAATATGGCGACTGAGCTGTCACATGACTAGATGGCTGACGCCAATTTCATTAACATTGAATTCCAAAGTTCAAAGATAATACAAATAGATGCTAATGATCCTAAAAATAATACTCAACATATTTGTAGCAAAAGTAGTAATAATCCAATAATTATAAATGATAAAAGTAATATATCAACCACTTCTAATTTCACTAACATGGAATTCAAAAGAGCAAAGATAATACAAACATATGGTAATGTGACTAAAATTAACCCTCAACTGCTTAATAGAAAAAGTAATAATCCAAGCCAGCTCCAAGATATAGAAAAACCACCCCTAGTTATCTCAGAGAACTGGACCTCAATATCTATGAAACACAATGCCCCTCCTCTAAAATTTGGAACACAATGCTCTTAGGTTAACAAATGAATGGTTCAAAAATTTGATACCAATAGGATTATTTGCAACTTTTAAAAAGATTTTTTTCTACTAGTCCAACAAATGAATGGTTCAAAAATTTGATACCAATAGGATTATTTGCAACTTTTAAAAAGATTTTTTTCTACTAGTCCATAATTCTATCTGCCACAGACATAAACATTTCTTTATATAAATTTGATAGGCAGTTACTATTTAATGCAATATCCTTGCATGGGTTGTGGGATACCATTACACTTATTGCTGACCATCCAAATCCCAGGTATTTGATAATCAAGTTCTTTCAGACCATACAGAGAGACCAATTTTAAACACAAATAAAAACACCTGAAATTTCCTTTTTAATTATGGTGGATCCACATCCCTACAATTATATCACAGATATATTCAAAAACACTACTTGGGATACTCTTCAAGATTTCCAGTGTATGATGCAACCATTTGGAAAATTTATGGCTTTTCACCCCATATATTTAAATGATACCCCTATACCCATCCCTAATAACAGCTATGATTTCAAATTACAACTGCACCATGACATAGCTCTAAACATAATTTTAACACAAATCCTTAATGAAGAAGCTACCTTATATCTATATATCAGATGATTGAAACCCTTGTGGTACTCCTGTTTCCAGTGGGATCATTTAGCAGTGCAATGTATTAATCTCTAAACTTCACCTTCAGGAAAAGCAGTTGATCACCTAAACCCCCAAGTCAACAAAAACAACCAATAGAAAATCTTTCAATGATTACATCCATAAATAGTCAAGAGTCTATCCATGGAATACTACCTATTCTATATAGTCATCTATACTCAACATTACTCCACCATCTACTGATTTCACACTTCATGAGGTAGATAATGATAATTATTCCAACTTAATTGATATACAAACAACACCTGACTCAGATAATATTTTTCCAAAACTTCTCCCACTGCAACAATCAAAGCCAGCAGTGTCTCAAATAATACTGCCCCAGAAGCTCTTATTTGTAATCATACACATGAAAATGGTCATCATACACATATCATGGAGACAATTTCTCAAGGTTTACCACCTATACCACCCATCTACTCTCTTCCCCCAACATTTCCAATGAAACAAAAAGAAAGCCTGGATGCCCCTCAAAAAAGTCAGAAACTTAAAAAAACAAAAAACAGATATAGTTGACTTGTTGATTCTGGACATGGACTCTGTAAACTAAATGCCCATTACCTGACTTCATAAATCAATCAACATCTACTTCCCATAAGCAATGAATACATTCAATTATGACCAGTATCTGTCGACCAGAGCAGCAACAATCCATTTATTCACAACCAAGTTAAAGACCTCTAGTTTATCATGCTCCAAAAGTACTCAAAACCTAAGCCTGATAAAAAAAAATATGGAGAAAAAGCCAGCAAACATATGGACCTCACAGAGAAATACCACACTACCATGGAAATTGTTAGATCCTCACCTATGTTATGATGAAAACTCAACCACATAAAAATATATCTGGTTTGTATTTGTAGATACAGCAGTTCAGAACATATAAAATTTATGTAATCATGTGTAAATCAATAAAACAATTAATTATATATAAACTTGCAACTACAAATTGCCCATGTAACCATGGAAATCCAAGTTATGTTAAACACTTGTAACTACTCCATGCATATAAATTTTTTTCTCTAATCTTATGTAAATACATAAATCAACTTGCACATACATAAACCTACAATTACAGATTTCCCATGTAACCACAGAAATATATGCCATGTAAAACCTTGTAACTAATCCACAACATGAAAACACTATTGTAACCACATGATTAAGGAAAAATGCACTGACATTTCAATTAGACATTTAAACATTAGAGCTGTAGATGTCAGTGGCAATAAATTGCATATGCTGGCATATGTTATAGTGCCTATAAAGCATAAAAATAGAATAGTAAAATTGCCTTTATACATAATAAAACAAAAAATCATTTTGTTAATAGGCAAGACTAGTTTCACAATTTAAACATATGTATAAATGTTGACACTGTGAATATTGTTGCAAGTGAACCAATTGGAAAAATGGAGCCTATGAGTGGTAAGACCAAGCAATGACAGTTTGCCCAAGAAGCGAAGGAAGAGAGAAACATAGTGAGCAAAGAAACAGTGACTAAGTACCAGTATGTGATAGAGAGAGAGAGAGATCAAGTAGAACTTGGTTCAAAGGGGCAGCAGTAAAGAATCTGTCAAATCAAACAAAAATGATTATTAGTGATTATGATGGCATAAAATGATGTCACAAAAACTATGTTAGAGGGTGGGGTAGACTAGTTAGTCACTGTTGAATATAGCAGGTGGAATGAAAAATCTGAAAAGAAAATGAAAAACTCTAAGACAGTTAGTCATGAAATGAGAATGTTGTGGGGGGAAAATTGTTTAAAAAATAAAGCTCAAAAAACGTTTTAGAACAGAAAGTTGCAATAATAGAAAAAAAATGATTCAAGACTATTCATAAAAAATGTAAACTGAATAGACTTGGTGGTTATGTATAGCAAGTTTATTAGGATTTTTTTTCTGAAGTGAAGGAGGTGCTATATTTTGTAGAAAATATATTAGGCTTCAGTAACTTGAGAGCTATAAGTTATAAAGCTAAGTTTTACTTCAGAGAAAAAACAGTAATGGAAAGTAAATACATACCTAATTTAAAATGCAATAAAAAGATTGCTAATAATTAATGAAAACATAAATGTAAGTTTTAAAAAAGTAATGAAAAATAATTTCTGTAAAAATAAAGGAAACTTAATTTTGATAATTTAAGTTTAAGTCTAATTCAATGAAGAAAAATTGGTTTGCAGATAAATTAGACTTAAACAGATAAAGATTGTAAATTAAAAGCATTCTACAAAAGACTGCTGAAAGATAATGCAAATGATTATTTTCAAGGCCAGATATAACTCGTGGATTTAAAATACAAAGAGAACTGTGTATTGTTAAAATGGAACTATTAAACTATTTTAGTAGAAAACAAATGGAATAAATATTTGAAGTTAATTACTGAGAATGCAAATGGTAATAATTAGAAGCTGGACTCTTATCCTCATTGTCAAAATGCATTAATCAAATGGATTTACTTTTACATTGGACTGATAGGAATTTATCAAAAAATTCGATTGAGAAAACAGTATAAATAGTGCATGTAACAAAAGCGCAGGATTGTCAGCTTTTCTCCACTTATCATGTGCTGTTGTTGTTGCGCTCATAAGAACCTTTGAGTAAAGCTGAAAAAGAAGTGACCCTACTTTTCTGCAATGATGGAAGTGTCCCAGAGCCCCTGCCTCTGAAGGCGAAAGATAGCCAGCTAGGGAAAATGTTTACAGACATCACCGGTCTTTTATTATTTGGGTATGCCTGAGAAGCCCCAATGAAGATTGTGTTTTAAATACTGTGAGTATAAAACTTTAGTATTCACTTAGGAGTATAAAACTTTAGTATTCACTTAGGTCCTCCACTATTGCAGTGGCAATATTTGTTTGCATGGTGATGATTATAGCATTGAAGCTTTAGAACTTTAAATCAAGAACTAATTGCTAATGTGTATATAAAGGAACTAATGATCATTATTTAGTTAAATCTTAATTGATATGTATATATATATTGTAACGATATATAAATATGTCGTTACATTAATTTAAAATAAAAACTTAAAAGTTCGCAAATAAAAGTAAAAAACTAAACGCTAAAATTAAAATGTTTGTTAAACGTATATACATTCGCACAGATGCCAAACTTTAAGAATATTTTTAAAAAAAAAAAACAAATAAATAAGTATTTGAACGTATTTTTTTTATAAATAAAAAAGTACAAGATTTAAAAATAAAAACAGGTATTAATTAATTCTTGTAATCTGTAAATGGAAATGATTGTTTATAAATTGTTTGAAAAGCAAGCTAGCCTTGGGCTCTTGTATAATTAAAATGATCTGATGAAAGATAGATAAGAAAAAAAGAGAAATTAGCTTGACCAATGGAAGCACTAAGCCTTGGCTTGGACCCTAACGAAAGTGATGGATTAGTGACATTTTGTTGATTGAATCCGTGTGGATAATATAAAAAGGGAAATACAGTTTTTTCTGACAGTTCCAGTTCCAGCGTTGTGTGTTTGAGAGTTGTGGTAGGACGCACATACCACACTCTCTATTTAAAAAAGAAAGAGGAAAAGACTGTGATACCTTGAACCAGCTATTGCCATCTCCAAAACATTATCTTCCAATGGAAGCGTCGCAGGAATTAAAAGCAGAAACCTGGACTCTTCTACCGTAAGCTATATTGACATGAACTCTAAATTTAAAAATAATTAAGAACTTTCATTCAAGCTTATGAACTTCCATCTGACTTTTTTAAGTTTAAAATCAAATTAATAATGTTTAATTTTATATGTTTTCCGATTGATAAAAATCATTTCCATTTTTTTTCTTATTGTATATATTGTTTATTGTTTAAATTTTAAATGATGAAATTTAGGTTGGGTATAGACATTGCATAGATTCGTTAGCGGTTGATTATGTTGAAGTTTTCACATTTGATTAGAATATATAGGTCAATGATATTAATGCGGGCATCTTACGATGAATGCCATGGGGCCTTGTGTATTCCCTTTGCAATTGACGTTATCGATGATTTTGTATTTTGATAGATTGTGTTTAATTTGGATGTTTTTGACCGTGGAATCTGAGCAGCCGATCTATACTCAACATTTTAAAAACAAATTTATAAAAATAATCTGTGTGAACATATTTAAATGTTAAATTTAAGTTGGGCATGAATGGCTATATAGTTTTGTAAAGTTATATTAAGGGAGGGTAATCTTAGGGTATTCATTTCGTAGTTGAATTGGTTCAATGGATTGGATATATTTGTGTAATTGTAGATGTAGTATGAGATCCGCTACGGGCAGGATTATATATATATGCCGCACACCTTCTGTTTGCCTATGGATGGGTTTGTAAGACGGCAAAGGACCACAGTCCATTCCTATGGAGTTTTATGTTTATTGTTCTACTCGCCAACAGATGTGACATTCCTGTTGGTGGAGAGACAATGTCTTCTCTAATTTTACTTGCTGTTCAGATGTACATTCCTGACAGTATAGTATTTTGTGTCATCGTATTTTCATGCTACATTGAATACATAAATGTATCAGATGGATTGGTGCCGGTTTGATTGCGAAATATAATTGCCTAAGGTTAAATCAGGGAAGAATATTTTCTTTTCAAATGCAGATCTATGTTGCCTATTCATACTTGACTCCCTAAATAAATATTAAACTCATGGTTGTAATTTACTTAAATGTAAAACTAAAGATTAATAGAAAAATCTAAAATGGTGAATTTATTCCTCAAAATTTAAATGTTATTTTATATGTGCGTAAATAAATATTTTTATGTGTTAATTTCTGGCAGTGGCTTTTATTTATTTATATTTAAGATATAAATTAAGATATAGATTTTTATCTCTGTGTCTCCACTGAGCTAGTGACTTGGGCTAATGATCTGAATATTTAAATAAAGTGGAATCTTAACAGCGTGTATCTGCCTACTCTATAAATTTTTCTAGGTTTAAATGCCTAGATGGCGCCTTGTAGAGGAGATATCATAGTTTGCGGTTTAGATTCGATCTTCACTTTCATTTCGATCGTTATAATTGGTGTCCCAAGTGTGGCCTTACCTCAGAGATTGACCCTGAGAAGGGAAATTGATGATGATGAAATTTTCTATCTTTAATAAATCACGAGTGCCCTGAGAATTTTAAAAGTGAATCATGCAAATAACATTTGTTGTTTTTTGTGAAATAAGTACATTTTTGTACTACTGTAAAGTTATAGCCAGATGTTTAATAAACCACTAGTACTTTTGAAAATAAATCATGCCTGCAATATTTTTTCTGAAATTAGTATAAATATATTTGTTGTATTGATGTGGAGTTGCAGTTCGAAGTTTTGTTTAAAAAGTGCTGCTAGTAAGAAAAATTGCGCATATGTAGAGATAAATTCGAGGAATAAAAACAAATAAATAAAACGTAATAATAAATCTAAATCATATTTTTTTTTTTTAAAAAAAGTCTTGTATAAATTAAAATCTAATCGTTCAACTTGCCTAAGTAATAGTTAAAGGTAGGAGAAATGAAACTTGGAAGGTAGGTGGCAGAAATTTAGCTGGTAATAGGGAATCAACAGTCAATTTTTTTTAATCATTATATTTGTGTGTAATTACTGTTTTGTCTTGTAAAAAAAAGTTTTGTCCTTTTGAAATTTTCATATATAATCAATTTGTGTAACGTAATTACTAACACTAAGTAAATTCTTTTTTTTTTTTAATGTTTTTGTTTTTTGAGGAAGTTTACTGATATGTAACGATATATAAATATGTTGTTACATTAATTTAAAATAAAAACTTAAAAGTTCGCAAATAAAAGTAAAAAACTAAATGCTAAAATTAAAATGTTTGTTAAATGTATATACATTGGCACAGATGCCAAACTTTAAGAATATTTTTTTTAAAAAAAAACAAATAAATAAGTATTTGAACGTATTTTTTTTTATAAAAAAAAAAGTACAAGATTTAAAAATAAAAACAGGTATTAATTAATTCTTGTAATCTCTAAATGGAAATGATTGTTTATAAATTGTTTGAAAAGCAAGCTAGCCTTGGGCTGTTGTATAATTAAAATGATCTGATGAAAGATAGATAAGAAGAAAAGAGAAATTAGCTTGACCAATGGAAGCACTAAGCCTTGGCTCAGATCCTAACAAAAGTGATGGATTAGTGATGTTTTGTTGATTGAATCCATGTGGATAATATAAAAAGGGAAATAGTTTTTTCTGATAGTTCCAGTTCCAGCATTGTGTGTTTGAGAGTTGTGGTAGGACGCACATACCATACTCTCTATTTAAAAAAGAAAAAGGAAAAGACTGTGATACCTTGAACCAGCTATTGCCATCTCCAGAACATTATCTTCCAATGGAAGCATCGCGGGAATTAAAAGCAGAAACCTGGACTCTTCTACCGTAAGCTATATTGACATGAACTCTAAATTTAAAAATAATTAAGAACTTTCGTTCAAGCTTATGAACTTCCATCTGACTTTTTTAAGTTTAAAATCAAATTAATAATGTTTAATTTTATATGTTTTCCGATTGATAAAAATCATTTCCATTTTTTTTTTCTTATTGTATAAATTTTTTATTGTTTAAATTTTAAATGATGAAATTTAGGTTGGGTATAGACGTTGCATAGATTCGTTAGCGGTTGATTATGTTGAAGTTTTCACATTTGATTAGAATATATAGGTCAACGATGTTAATGTGGGCATCTTACGATGAATGCCATGGGGCCTTGTGTATTCCCTTTGCAATTGACGTTATCGATGATTTTGTATTTTGATCGATTGTGTTTAATTTGGATGTTTTTGACCATGGAATCTGTGCAGCCGATCTATACTCAACATTTTAAAAACAAATTTATAAAAATAATCTGTGCGAACATATTTAAATGTTAAATTTAAGTCGGGCGTGAATGGCTATATAGTTTTGTAAAGTTATATTAAGGGAGGGTAATCTTAGGTTATTCATTTCGTAGTTGAATTGGTTCAATGGATTGGAGATATTTGTGTAATTGTAGATGTAGTATGAGATCCGCTATGGGCAGGATTATATATATACGCCACACACCTTCTGTTTGCCTATGGATGGGTTTGTAAGACGGCAAAGGACTGCAGTCCATTCTTATGGAGTTTTATGTTTATTGTTCTACTCACCAACAGATGTGACATTCCTGTTGGTGGAGAGACAATGTCTTCTCTAATTCTACTTGCTGTTCAGATGTACATTGCTGACAGTATAGTATTTTGTGTCGTCGTATTTTCATGCTACATTGAATACATAAATGTATCAGATGGATTGGCGCCGGTTTGATTGTGAAATATAATTGCCTAAGGTTAAATCAGGGAAGAATATTTTCTTTTCAAATGCAGATCTATGTAGTCTATTCATACTCGACTCCCTAAATAAATATTAAACTCATGGTTGTAATTTACTTAAATGTAAAATTAAAGATTAATAGAAAAATCTAAAATGGTGAATTTATTCCTCAAAATTTAAATGTTATTTTATATGTGCGTAAATAAATATTTTTATGTGTTAATGTCTGGCAGTGGCTTTTATTTATTTATATTTAAGATATAAATTAAGATATAGATTTTTATCTCTGCATCTCCACTGAGCTAGTGACTTGGGCTAACGATCTGAATATTTAAATAAAGTGGAATCTTAACAGCGCGTATCTGCCTACTCTATAAATTTTTCTAGGTTTAAATGCCTAGATGGTGCCTTGTAGAGCAGATATCATAGTTTGCGGTTTAGATTCGATCTTCACTTTCATTTCGATTGTTATAATATATATATATATATGTAAATAAATGTATTTATTCTTATTTAATAACGTTTTGGGTAATTAATAATTTTGGGCTAATTGTTGGCAGTCAGTCTCATAACTGAATCCACAACAATTATAAAATATGTAATGCAGATATATGTGAATTTTATAACATATATCTTGCTAGTATTACAATATATATATTAACTGAAATACAGGCTTATTATACACCTGTATCAATATATGTAATATATAGGGTATATGATTATTTATCTTTTCAGCATATGTGTTCAAGTGTATCAGTGTTATGAGATAGAGTAGAGAGTGGTGGGTCATGTGAAAGTCTGTGCTCATATACCCTATATATATATATATAATATACAAATCAATATATATATATATATATAAATGCAGTAAAATTTACATAAATTATATTGTTAATTAGAGAAGATATTAATTAGTATTAAAGTTTATCGGCTTAACGTTTTCGAGGATCCATGCCTCATATTCATAGCCTTCATAAAATGTATAATAAAATATGCAAATACAAATATTCAAATAAGCTAGTATTACGTAGCCCATTTCTTCGAGATCTCGAAGCAAGTATCCTTTCTATTAATGGCATGGATGTTTCCATTGATGTAAAATGCCTCCTTTATTTTTCTTTTGTGATCATTTGATTCTGAGCACAATATTATGGGATTGGCGGGTGTGAAGTTGTGTCCAGATTGTTTAGCATGCTCCAAGAATACAGAGGACGTGTTGCTGTTTTTCTGAGCTCTGTTAAATGTGTAAATATGTTGACCCAGTCTAGTATTGATTGTAGCTTTCGTTTCACCATAATATATAGCATGGCATCCAGCCTGAGGGCAGGCAATAGAGTACACCATGTGTGGGGTGAACGATCGATCAATGTGGTCTTTAGAGTTGTTAAGCAATCTATTAGAATTAGGTGGAGTTCTAACTGCTATGTTAAATTTATCGTTTAATGCTTTCATTAGTTTGTTAGATATTTTAGGAATGTAGGGGATTGTTATTCTAGGTAGATTGGTGCGAGGTACATTATTGTTTATTGTATTATTAAATTTTATGATTTTATTTTTAATAGCTTTGAATTTGAACCCTGCTGCTAATAGATCTTTAATATAGTTGTTTATGTTTTCTTTCCTGTCTGCTTCATATTTACATAAATAAAAGTTTCTAAACAAAAATGCATTAAGGCCAGTAAATTTATGCGATGCAGGTGAGTTAGAGTTAGGGTGGATACGGCTGCGAATTTCAAATGGTTTAACAATCATTTTGTAATCTATTAAGTGGCGATTTCTCGATAAAGAGAGGTCGAGATATTTAAGTTCTTTATTATTTTCATATGTGATGGTGAATGAAAGTTTGGTTAAGTTTTGTAAAATCACGTAGTATATTTAAAGTATTATCTTTAGAGGTTATGATAAAGATATCATCTACATAACGAATATATGTAAAGTCTTGGTTGATATTGTGATATTTTGGAAAGATCGATAGCTCGTATTTATTTAAATATATGCTAGATAAAACACCACTGATAGGAAGGCCCATGGGCCATCCATCTTGCATTGTGTACCACTTGTTTTCAAAGAGAGTAAATATATGTGAATCAAGCCATGACAGGAAAGCAATAATGAATTTAACTCTTTCACTAGGGCAATGTGCTCGCAGTAGCTCTTCATGTACTATTTGGATAGATGCTTTTCGATTAATTGATCCGTATAGTTCCTTCACATCCATTGTAGCCATAATTGAAGTCTGAGAGATTTGAGTATTTTTAATTTTGGAGATGAATTGGAGAGACGAGTTTATCGTGTATGAGCCAAAATTAAGGTAATCTATAAGTAATTGATTGATTAATTTGGCTGCTTCAAAATAATGCACACCACCGAAATCCATCATCAATCTAAGTGGTTCGCCTGTTTTATGTAGTTTTAAATTGGCAAACATTCGGGGGGGGGGTCTAGTGGCAGAAGGGTAAATCCTGTAATATTCGGATTTAATAATCCCTTTATCCTTGAAAGTCCGAAGCACATTGTTAATAAATTTATCTTGATTTAGTTTAATATTAAAAGAGTTATCATGCACCAACTTTAATATTTTAATTTGGTCGTGCATTTTATTTTTATAGTCTGTGTTATTTAGCAAAACAAAACGATTGCCTTTGTCTTCTTTGAGACAAGTAATATTGTGCGTTTTGAAATATTGTTTGGTATTTAATATACTTTTATTCCATGCTTTTCCTTCTTTATCAACCAAATTGTTATTTAATAGTTTAGATATATCGGTGATGATAGCATCTCTTTGTATATTGTTAATGAGACTCGCTTCGATGTCTGCTATTAGTTCGAATTTAGGAGATCTCCAACTTCCTCCTACATATTTTGGTCTGAAGGATAAAATTTTCTTGATTTCATATGGTGGTGTAATTGAAGTTTTGTTAACGAATGCGTCTGTATTAATCCTATGGCGATATTTGTTTTGCTTGATAAGCAAAAAATGTAAGCATTTTATTTTCAAATTTAACATAGCAGTAAGAAATCCCTCAATTTTAATGCAGATTAAAAAACACAAAAAACCCACTAATTAATCATCCCCCCCCCCAGGGGGTGTATTGCCTCCCCTCAGGGTGGATGCCATACTATATATTGTGGAAAAAAAAAACCACAAACAATACTAAACAGGGGCAACAAAATTACACAATTAAAAGAGCCCAGAAAAACAGCAACACGTCCTCTGTATTCATGGAGCATGCTAAACAATCTGGACACAACTTCACACCTGCCAATCCCATAATATTGTGCTCAGAATCAAATGATCACAAAAGAAAAATAAAGGAGGCATTTTACATCAATGGAAACATCCATGCCATTAATAGAAAGGATGCTTGCTTCGAGATCTCTAAGAAATGGGCTACGTAATACTAGCTTATTTGAATATTTGTATTTGCATATTTTATTATACATTTTATGAAGGCTATGAATATGAGGCATGGATCCTCGAAAACGTTAAGCCGATAAACTTTAATACTAATTAATATCTTCTCTAATTAACAATTATATATTTTACATATAGTGAGAAGTAAAGCTATATTTATTACATAATGAATAGAGGTAAAAAAAAAACAGATGTTACATTGCGGAATTTCGATGATTAAATACGAGCAAAGACTTTCGTTCTTTTCTAAATGCAAGGATTATAATATTATGCCCAATTGTTGTGTGGTTAAAATCAATAGAATATACAATAATTTTAAAATTAAGAATGAATTGCAGAAACAGCTTTTGGCGCATATAACATATGGATGTAGAGATGCTTTCAAAAAGCAAACAATCAGATGGAATAAAATGACTGCGAACTACTTAATCCCCCAGTGGATGCAAGATAAACTGCATAAAATTGAGAGATTTCATACAGCAAAATTTGAAAATAAAATACATTTTTTGCTTATCAAGCAAAACAAATACCGCCATAGGATTAATACAGACGCGTTCGTTAACAAAACTTCAATTACACCACCATATGAAATCAAGAAAATTTTATCCTTCGGACCGAAATATGTAGGAGGAAGTTGGAGATCTCCTAAACTCGAACTAATAGCAGACATCGAAGCGAGTCTCATTAACAATATACAAAGAGATGCTATCATCACCGATATATCTAAACTATTAAATAACAATTTGGTTGATAAAGAAGGAAAAGCATGGAATAAAAGTATATTAAATACCAAACAATATTTCAAAACACACAATATTACTTGTCTCAAAGAAGACAAAGGCAATCGTTTTGTTTTGCTAAATAACACAGACTATAAAAATAAAATGCACGACCAAATTAAAATATTAAAGTTGGTGCATGATAACTCTTTTAATATTAAACTAGATCGAGATAAATTTATTAACAATGTGCTTCGGACTTTCAAGGATAAAGGGATTACTAAATCCGAATATTACAGGATTTACCCTTCTGCCACTAGACCCCCCCCCCGAATGTTTGCCAATTTAAAACTACATAAAACAGGCGAACCACTTAGATTGATGATGGATTTCGGTGGTGTGCATTATTTTGAAGCAGCCAAATTAATCAATCAATTACTTATAGATTACCTTAATTTTGGCTCATACACGATAAACTCGTCTCTCCAATTCATCTCCAAAATCAAAAATACTCAAATCTCTCAGACTTCAATTATGGCTACAATGGATGTGAAGGAACTATACGGATCAATTAATCGAAAAGCATCTATCCAAATAGTACACGAAGAGCTACTGCGAGCACATTGCCCTAGTGAAAGAGTTAAATTCATTATTGCTTTCCTGTCATGGCTTGATTCACATATATTTACACTCTTTGAAAACAAGTGGTACACAATGCAAGATGGATGGCCCATGGGCCTTCCTATCAGTGGTGTTTTATCTAGCATATATTTAAATAAATACGAGCTATCGATCCTTCCAAAATATCACAATATCAACCAAGACTTTACATATATTCGTTATGTAGACGATATCTTTATCATAACCTCTAAAGATAATACTTTAAATATACTACGTGATTTACAAAACTTAACCAAACTTTCATTCACCATCACATATGAAAATAATAAAGAACTTAAATATCTCGACCTCTCTTTATCGAGAAATCGCCACTTAATAGATTACAAAATGATTGTTAAACCATTTGAAATTCGCAGCTGTATCCACCCTAACTCTAACTCACCTGCATCGCATAAATTTGCTGGCCTTAATGCATTTTTGTTTAGAAACTTTTATTTATGTAAATATGAAGCAGACAGGAAAGAAAACATAAACAACTATATTAAAGATCTATTAGCAGCAGGGTTCAAATTCAAAGCTATTAAAAATAAAATCATAAAATTTAATAATACAATAAACAATAATGTACCTCGCACCAATCTACCTAGAATAACAATCCCCTACATTCCTAAAATATCTAACAAACTAATGAAAGCATTAAACGATAAATTTAACATAGCAGTTAGAACTCCACCTAATTCTAATAGATTGCTTAACAACTCTAAAGACCACATTGATCGATCGTTCACCCCACACGTGGTGTACTCTATTGCCTGCCCTCAGGCTGGATGCCATGCTATATATTATGGTGAAACGAAAGCTACAATCAATACTAGACTGGGTCAACATATTTACACATTTAACAGAGCTCAGAAAAACAGCAACACGTCCTCTGTATTCTTGGAGCATGCTAAACAATCTGGACACAACTTCACACCCGCCAATCCCATAATATTGTGCTCAGAATCAAATGATCACAAAAGAAAAATAAAGGAGGCATTTTACATCAATGGAAACATCCATGCCATTAATAGAAAGGATACTTGCTTCGAGATCTCGAAGAAATGGGCTACGTAATACTAGCTTATTTGAATATTTGTATTTGCATATTTTATTATACATTTTATGAAGGCTATGAATATGAGGCATGGATCCTCGAAAACGTTAAGCCGATAAACTTTAATACTAATTAATATCTTCTCTAATTAACAATTATATATTTTACATATAGTGAGAAGTAAAGCTATATTTATAAATTATATTATTTTATTGTATTTTGATATATATATTGATTTGTATATTACATATATTGTGGAACGAATGCAGATATCAAACTTAATTTATTACACACACACACACACACATATATATATATATATATGGAAGAGGAAATTATTATTAAAAAGAATTGTTTATATGTAAAATTATTTGTCAGATATGTTGATGATTGTTTATTTGTAGTTGAGAATGATAAATTGAAGGAATTTGTAAATGAGTTTAATTGTTTGATCCTTCTATAAAATTTGTGTTAGAAGGAGGGGGGTTAGATTTTGGTAAGTTAAAATTTTTAGATCTTTTGGTGATTAGAAATATAGAAACTAATTGTTTATTGTGCAGTCATTTAGTTAAAAGTAAAGAATTAAGATCTATAATTAAACCTGATAGCTATCAGTCTGTATCTCATAAAGTAGCTGCTTTAAGGAATTATTGTCATAGGAATATTAAATTAAATAATTCTAGTGGGGTAGCTTTGTTTCAGAAATATCAATTTTATAAAGATTATTTGAGTGTTGGATACTCTGATAAATTTGTTAAAAGTATTTTATTTAATAGTAATATTTGTAAGGATGTAAAGGTTAAAGAAAAATATGATTTTATTTCTTTGCCATTTAAATTGTCTTCTTATAGAATTGTGTGTAGAAATAGTAAATTGTTTGGAAATAAGAAAATTGCTTGGAAAAGGGGTGTTACATTGAATAATTTATTAAATAATACAAAAGAAGTTTTTGATAGAAAGACTATTCCTGGTGTGGTATATTTTATTCCTTGTTTATTTTGTAAGAAGGTTTACATAGGTCAGAGTAGTTTGAGTTTAAATGAAAGAATAAAGGTTCATAAAAGTAGAGTTAAAAATAGATATCTTAGTTCTGCTTTGTATGTCCATGAAAAAGATACAGGCCACACTATTGATTTTGATGAAGCTAAGGTTGTCTTCTTTGAGAGAAATGAAATCAAAAGAAGAATTAAAGAGTCTTTATTATTAAAAATTTATTATTCTGAAGCAATTAACTTATTTAAGAGTTCTTTTAATATTAAGGGTGGATGGGAAGTGAATGGATTTGTGGGTAGTTTTTAATAGTATATATAATGTGTGGTTTTTTTTTGTAGTTCTTTACACTTGAGAAGTCTGCTTGTAGCAGTGAAACCTTAGGTTGTGTTTTAATATTATTTTTATGCTGGTCTGGTTTAATTTTAGATTTGGGGTAGTTTTGATATATATATATATCGTATAAGTTTTTCTCAACTGTATGTTCAAATATGTAAAAAATAAAAATAGTTAAACTTACGGGCCATATATGTAATATCAATATTTCATTATAAATATATATTTGTATATGCATTTGATTTTTGTTTTAATTATATATTACTTTTGTTTACTAGTTTACTCCTGTGTGGTAGTTGCTGCAGTGATAAAATGTCAGATTCTAGCATTCTATAGCTATGAATCACATATGCCTCTGTCACCTCCAGTGCTGCAATTTCTTTTGAACTCTTGATAAAGAAACCGTTCAATTATAAGTTGTTACTAGTTTAATATATATTACGATTTCTCATAAGTTTATTGCTGTCTGTTTAGTGCAGTGTTAGTTTACCAATCCTAGAACTCAAGGTTTCTATTGTGACAGAATGGGTTCGAACCCAATCACAAATAAATTATTTAATCGGTAGACATATATAGATGTAGAGATATATATAATATTTAATTTTGTTTATTACGTGGTGGTGGTTACAAATTCATAAACATAGGGGAGGGACTCTTGTCATTTTAAATGATATATATGTGTGTGTGACAAATGCGTGTATAAATGAATTAAGTAGTGAAAAGAGAGAAACGAGATTTTTTGTTCACAAAGAAAAAACTAGAGTTTTCCGACAGAATGAGATTTTATTTTTCTGTTATATTACAATAGAAGCTACGACACGAGTTTTCACACGTCTAACAGATCTGGTTATTCCACATTGAAAATCAGAAGTGAGAAAAAAAAGAAGCTTCTAGAACCAATGGAGGGAGCTATAAAAGCGAGCCACCCAGAATGCATAGGATCTTTTTCTGGCAGAGCTACAACAGTGAACACCTAAACGGTTTTAATATTTAAAATATATAATGGCGATTTCAAAAAACATGTCAGGGTAAGAGAAGCCACATCGGATTCAGGCCCCTGATCCCAACCTGCTGCAGCTGCCTCAATAAAGCCATGATGCCTCGAAACAATACCTAATTCCAGCGTGGAATCAAATGAACCTCATCTGACAATGGACATGAAATCTCAAATCGTTACCTTGAATTGCCTAATTTACCTGCGGAACAGAATTATATAATAAATAAATAAATAAAAATTGCTTCTACTACTTCCCGGAAAAGACAGGTAAAGAACTTTAATCATTGACCTTTTTAAATCGTTTATAAAAAGGAAATTTTGTATTTTCAATAATCAGTGAAGGTAACTTGCGAACTAACTTTATAAGATTTCTTTAAAGCTTCGTTCCATTACGGACGTAAGAAAGTAACGAGTGTTGAAAATCACATGATACAAACTTTTCGTAGTATCGATCTTCGCTACTTAAGATATGTATGAGAGATCTATTAAAAGAATGATGTATGATTGCGATTTGAAATGACAGAGTGCTAAATATTGTTTTTTTTATAATATTAAATAAATATATCAAGAAAGTAGAGTATTGACTTAGTTTGGTTATTTATAAATCCATTTATTTAGTTTATGATTATTTTATTTGCTTTTATGTTTAAAAATAAAAGAGAACTCTTTACCCCATTCGTAGCTACTCACAGCTGTGACGTCACCCGACCAGATGGTCAAAACCTCTCACATTACATAAATAGTATTCTTGTTGGTAATATATCCACTTCGTGTAATTCTTATATTCATATAGGTATGGTGCTTGGTGTCCTTCGGACGACCATAAATATGCGTTGGGGATATATTACAGTTGCGAGAATAACCCATAAGTTTGAATCGAATCAATTAATTAAATAAAAATAGACAGGCATGTATATTAATGCACCTTATACATATTCGGTAGTACATACCTGTCTAGTGAGAGGTAAATAGGGTTTTGTTATACTATGGATCATACATAGTTCTGTCATTTCCAATGCTGGAATTTTTTTAAGTTCCTGAGAATGAAATTATTCAATTATGATTATTTATTACTAGTTTAGTATTCCACACATATAATTTTTCATAGTTTGAATACTTTTAATCTTTTAAATATAGTCAAAAACTAGCCATGAATACTATGAGTTTTAAAGTAAAAAACATAAATGATAGCTTTATATTTATATTATCAATATATATATATAATTAATACGATGTTATGTAAATGTAATTATTTTTCAAAATATTTTCCCCATTGACTGCTAATATATTGCTGATTAATGCTGTTTCTTCACAATGATTCTTCGTCATAGTCATATGTTCTTCCAAGTATTGTGCCAGATGGTCTAGTTTTAATAATTAACTTGATGTGAGTGTGAAAGAAAACAATTTTTTTTTTTTTAATTTATAAACTATGAGATAAACTGAGGTCTTTGATTTCAATTTAGACTCATTAGTGAATGACTAATTTGCTTTTACATTATAGAAATTTCAATTCTTAAAAAAAGAATGTTAGTAGTAGAGAGGGTTGGAAATTTACCCCTGTGATTACCACCATCGTCATCATTTTTAAAAATTATTGATACATAGCAGAAAGAGGTTTCAAGTATAATCTAATTTGTAATCTATAGCCTATTTTTTCACATCATACTGACAAATGTCTTTATTTTAGCCATGTATGCCATTTATGATCACTTTATAGATCTTTCTTTTAAATCTAATATAAGATTTCAATTTTCCATCTACCATTATACTTCTGGAAATATATTGCCAATATGCTATTACAATTTCTATATTTTATGCATACCAGTGTAAAATAAAGCAAATCTGGTCTTCAGGTAGAATAATTATCACTAAATTTAATAGTTCAAAAATTTAAAAAATTTAAAAAAATGGGGAAAAATTTTTAAAAAATAAAACATTTACTATTGCTATTCATATTATTCTTTTACATTAATAAGAAATTAATTAAAAAAAGATATATATATATGTAGTGACATCTAGATATTTTATCTGATAAATATCATTCGTAGAACAATTTTAGCTTATGACATTTAAATATTAATCAATGATTTACTAGTTAGAATATACAAAACATACTAAAAAAGTAAAACAATGCATAACACTGGCTGAATTCAATATAAGGTATTTGAAATGATCCATAGCTATATTATTTCTGCCACAGCCCCTTTTAAATATAGAAAGAAAGCTAAAATTTTAGAAGTACAGTGTAGTATTAATATTACAGGTTTCTTTCTTTAATTCATGGAGGAAGGGTGCCTGGAATAATATAGTTTTGGGAAATTTCAAATATAACTTACTAAATACAAACTTAAAAAACATACTGAGTCAGATAAAAGTTTGGTTTGTATGAAAATATGAGGTCTCTAGGCATGATTAATGATTAATTTAAAGTATTGATTGCCACTAATTTAAAAACTAATTGTAATTGCCTTGTAATATGTATAATTTGACATTATTATACTCACAGTAGCAGCCTTCATAAGGATTTCCAATTGTTGGTGGATTACATTTACACACTACAGATGATTCATCACATGAACTATTTACAGGACAGTATAGAAAAGAGCAATTGACAACATGAGCTACAAAACAATTTACATTATTAATATTTTAGTTCTTTTTGTGTGTACATTCCATTGTATAAATGTTTATTGTACTAATTAACTCAACTATACTCAAATTAACACAGTGTGTACCAGTGAAAAAGTGATTGTGTCTCTAAGCTGCATACAGTGAATGCCTGTGTTATATAGGAACATAGTTCAACTATTCTGCACAAAGATTTTAAGATATTAGCATATCTGGATCATGAGTTATGACCTGAAATGTGGTGATGTGATTTGTTGTTTAACCCATGATGTATCAACAGGATACAATTTAATTGTCTCAAATTGGAGAAGCAACTAAAACTTTTGAACTGCTTTGAATAATATGTGGCAATAAAGTCATTAGTCACAAAAAATTGTAAGTGGTTTCAATATCTTATAATGGCAGAAAGAGCACTGAAGAAAGTCCATGAAGGTAAAAGGTATGCCATAACATTTTATATTATAACTCATGATTCAAAGATGCCATCTTAAAATGTTTGTGGTAAATAAGTAATATATATATAATTATAGTAAAAATAATAAATTTAACGGTAATAAATTATTATCAATAATCTGCAGAAGTACTTTCAGTAATTTAATGGCAGTTGAGGCAGGTTTAAGAAATTAACTGAAAATACTTCTGCAGATTTATGAATTATTTATAATAGTTTATTACCGTTAAATTTATTATTTTTATTATAATTACAATTTTGTTGTAATTAACAGACATTTTATTATATATATATATATATATATATATAATAATAATAATTCAAACAAATATATTTAACACAGTATTCAAAATTAAATAATATATTCTTTACCAGAAGTACTTTCAATTGTTTCACTGACAATCTTTATCAACTGTTAATACATTTTAACAGTTGATAAAGATTGTCAGTGAAACAATTGAAAGTACTTCTGGTAAAGAATATATTATTTAATTTTGAATACTGTGTTAAATATATTTGTTTGAATTATTATTATATAATTTAAAAATACAGACATTTAATGGTTGTAGTTATATATATATATATATATATATATATATATGATATAATAGATTGAATTTATATATATATATATATATATATATATATAAATTCAATCTATTCTATCATCATCTGGTTCAACATGTTCACTCAGTCCTGATTGATCTTTTATATGTAAAAAAGATGATGAGATGATTATTCGCAATTCAGGCAATCAATGACCAGCTATTATCTTACAAAAAGATTTGCCTAATTTTATTTTTGAATCAAAACAAGGTATTAGCCAATCTTTTAATGCTAAAACTTTACTTGACCCTAAATTTTCTGTTGGGTGGGTATCTCAGGTATCCAAAGATGAAATAGAAAAGCATCCTATTAACATTAGTTTGGGAGAGACAGTACCGAATATAGAGCAGAATAATCTAGATACCCCAATACCAATACCACATATAAACACTGAGATAAACCTAAGTATCACACAAGAAAGCTGTCCCAATCACCATGTTGTAACATGGCAGAGTAATGATGTAGAAAGTCATTCTGCCATTGTTGAAACTAACAAACCTGATCAGAAATTATTGGAAAGAGAGGATGTGATTGAAACACAGAGCAATCAAGGCAAGAAGATATTATTAACAGTGTCACAAGAAAATAAATTTGAGTCACCAGATGAACCAAAAAGTTTGAACTGCATGACCAATTCACATTCAAATAGTTCAGAAATGGAACTGGATTATAAATGTGAGAAGTTCAAAGAAGTGCCAGATAGTGCTTTCACCTACCAAGTGAAGCTAAGCTCATGTGACTTCACTGCTAACCTCGAGTTAAATGATGAACCTATGAGAGTCTAGATGACTTTGCACCCTGATGATGTCATGATGGAATATGTGAAAGTGGATATGATGACAAACAAATGGGATATAGACTTGGTATTATTCCCATGTATTCATACTTACCATCAGAGCAAAGTGAAAGTATTCTTCAGGCATAATATCGATGAAGTGAATAATCACCATCAGATCAGAATAATTTTAACTCAGATGACAAACCCAAAAAAAGGTTGTCACCATAGGCAGATTAAATTTAAAGATGTAAATGAAGTCAATAGACTTGTTCATCTTAAATGTATACTAAGGCACATGAAGTGTCTTTACAATCAGGAAGATGACCAAATCATAGACAGTGGCCATATGATACTGGAGTCAACCATACTCCCTGCAAAGAAACAGAAAGGTCCCAGGTTCCATAAGCTTTGCAACGCTTATGAAGGTCCCTTAATTTGTGCCTTCATGATTGTGACTCTGAAACATAAAACTGGATTTTCTTGATGATTGAACCCTGTAAATAATGTTGAGTATATATGTATATAAAAGAAAAAAAAATGTTACATTAAAGTTTACTTTTGACTATTAAATCTTATAAAAATAATAGGGGGTGGGTGAAGCAGACAGAACAGGTAGTGAATTACATAAATTGGGGTGCAAATGAATGTACTGGATTTGCACCCATCCAACTACATTTTAACCAACCTATTCCTTCATTATTTGTAAAATACCAACCTCCAATTGAATGTCATCACTATGACATAGAAACTAAAATTCAAATGGCTCACCAACAGTTAATTAATAAATCTAATTTTAGAAATAAGAAAGGGAAGAAAAGTAGACATCACTTTAAGATTGGAGACAAGGTTTTTGTGAGAACACATAACCCAAGTAAAACAATGGATAATGTTTATCATAAATTTTGTCAACAATATGCTGGACCATATGCTATTGTGAAACAAGTTGACCCAAATGCATTTTGGTTAAATATTGATGGAGAAATAAAAGAAAGTTATAATGCTCGGATATTAAAGCCATACAGTGGTTGTCAAGAAGAACTGCCAAGTACAGAAGCTTAGTTATTCATAAACAGATGATCATGATTAAAGTAGGTGAAAGAAGAGTTTATAAAAAAAAATGTAAATGGGTATATGCAAGTATATTGTAATGAGAAAGACAGCATTGTTCGTGAGTAAATAGCTAGAGTAGGTAGATGTGATGAGGATGCATTCAAATTAATGTTGAAACATTTTATTGAGGTATCTTAGAATTGGCTGAGATGTGGGAATTGACTCATACAATGTGGGTATTCCAAATTTCATTCAGCTCTTGTAAAAATCCAATAAGACTCCAAGGGAGCAGGATATAGGCTGACGAACCCAAATATGTGCCTTCTGGAACAGAGACACTTAACCAGTCGAAATTCAGAGTATTCAACCATCATATAGTCAGTAATTCTAGTAAAGATAATAGGAACAATGTTAATGATGACAGCAATTCAATGTTAAGATGAAAGAGATAAGGATAGAAATCTAACAAAAATGAGTAATATAAAAAGCAAATGTATATTGACTAGTAAATTAAAATAAGTATGACAGCATTAGAACTCTCCTTATTTAAAAAGAATAAAATTATCCAACACAATAACCATCCAAATCTTTGTTTATGTGCTAAAATTTTGACAATGTTCTCAATTTTAACCTTTTAAGGGTGGGGAAAATGTAAGGTGATGCCCAATCCTTATAAAAAAATAATAAGTAAACTGATGTTTTAGGATAACATGTATAATGATTAAATAGGCAGCCAACTTTTAAAACAATTTTTTTAGATATTTGGAGACATACACACACATATATATATATATATATATACAAACATAACCATACATTCATGAAGGAATGAACAAATTTATTTTTTATTAAATGTAAAATAAAATATATACGTATACACATTTATACATGAATGTAGATTTTAAATCATGACGTGACAAAAATAATAAAGAAAATATTTGACATTAAATTTTATTAACCACGTTTCTTTTGTTTAAAAGAGAAAAAAAAGAGTAAACCTTTGTTGATTTTGGAATGTGGAAAAAAACTAAGCAACAGGAATTTTTTGTTGTTTTTTTGTTCAAATGGAGGCATGAAAGTAAAGTTGTAGAATAAGAATATTTTAATTATTATTATATTAGTTATTATGATTTCCTTTCATTATTAAAAATAAACTGTTTAATATTTGGAATTTTATTATTTATTACTGTAAAATATTTTAAAAAAGGAAAAAGACATTGTTTAATTGATGAACTTTCATTCGTTCAAATAAATGCTAAGAGCTTCATAGTTATTTATCGTTGTCAAAAATATAATTACTATAAAATGTTTCTTGTAAAATATAAACTCAACTAATGATGAAATAGAATGTTATTAACACTAATTTTTATTACTTTTAAAGTAAAATCTTTATCATGCATCTCATATATATATATAAATAAAAACTGCATAGAAATAGCATTCATTTTATATTATAACACAAGCCCTGGAAAAAGATTTATATTTAACAAATTTATACATGTGTAAATAATATCTAATGATGCAATTTTGCTAATTAAGAATCAGGGGATCTTTCTATCTCATTGGTGTCATTGGCATGGGATGGAGGATACTATTCATTGGTATATTTAATGTTTACATCAGCGTGGAATGATCTGGAGATGCAATTGGAAGGCGATGGCTATAAAATCAAATGCCCAGGAATTCAATTTCATCATGGGAATTGTGAATGCTTGGAATGTTTAACATGAGTTAATATATGTGGATAAAAGAAAGACATTATCTGCTAAGAATACAGAAGCTGCTCTTGAAAATTTAACTTGCTATTGTTTTAAGGAATTTCAAAATTTCATTTAATTTTATGCTTTAAATATTTTTTTTAAATGTATACTAAGAGTTGAGTTATGAATTTTTTCTCACCCTTTTGTTCATTTGTAGCAAATATTTTTTTTTAAAAAAAGAACCCATTTGTTTAGATTTTTATAGGGAGAGAAAAATACAAATACACAACTCAAGGTATACATAAATATATCATATATGTTTGTAAATAAAATATTAGCGTAATTGAATGCTTAAATTAAACTGGACAATGACTTAAATACAAAGGGTAAGATTTTAAATATTTACATTTATTAGACGATTGATATATTAAAATCAAACTATTTAATAAGTAAATATAT
>JAQFVV010008308.1:0-34683 GCA_028023455.1 Epiperipatus broadwayi
TATAAAGCTATTAGGCAATGCTAATAACAAAGTGAATATCGTGATAACATATTATAAATGGTAATACTTAATTAATGTAGCTATTTAATTAGTAAAGGCTTCATTGTTTACACATGCTACATAGATAATCTTGACATGTATTATTATTTGTAATAATTAAAGATTACTACTATTTATTTTTCAAATCTAAGTTTTTAAAGAAAAACACATGTAATAATATTAATATAGCATTTGAAGGAATGTGTAATTGCTTTATTAAGTACATAAGTTAATAACAGTGTAAGCTTTTTATATTTGTATTTCTTATTTTATTCTTTATTTGTTGTCATAAAGTTTAAACTGTAAATAGTGTAAATAAATTTTATTTGAAGTTATTGTAAATAAATTTGTTAATTTGTTTTTAAAGTGTGTCGAGTTCACTATTTTTCACCACAACATTTTGACATCAGATGATTTGGAAATAAACATAATATTTGCACAAAATGAATTTATTATTATTACTTAGAATTGAATACCATATTTGCTTAACATTATTTTGTAAGAATTGATTGACACGAACATAAATATTACAATGGTCCATAAGATTGCATTATAATACCCATTAGAAGAATACAATATCTGTTTATTGCCACAGATTATTAAGTATAAGATTTTGATCTTATTTTAAAAATGAAGATACCATATGAAATAAAAGATATAAATATGATTTTTTATTCATTTAATGATTGATTATATAGTAGAAATAGATGGAGGATTAAATTACACTCTAAGATTAGTATTATTTTTATTATTATTATTAAAATAAGTTAGGTGTATTTAAGTTTGATATAAAATCCCACATCATACTTATTTACATAATTTATTATTATTTTAAAACTTAGAAGAACCTGAGATTATTTAATTATATTTTAAGTTAAAAGTTAGGAATTATTTTAGTATTATTAAAGATAATTGATTTCATTTAAAAGTCATAAGAATGCTATAGATGTAGTGGTAAGATGATAAGGTAATGGTAGTATTCTTATGCCATTGAGACAGTATCTTGGGAGATATTGACTCAGTGTAAATCTGCTTATTACTTTGTAACTTTACTTCATAGTCTCATAATTTTGTAAATACTTATTTAATTAGTAGAATTTAGAAATTATATTGATTTTGATGATTGATAATAAATTCAATTAAGATATGATAATATAAAAAGTATATTAAAGATAGATATGCAAATTTTTAATTAAGCATAACAATGTAACTGAGCTAGATGTATTTTAAACTATTTTATATATCAAGAAGTAAGGGTACAAAGGGTAGGAAGATTTTAGGCGCCTACGTTATTGGCATGATATGTCAAGTAGGATTTAGACGTTCAAACGTGATCGGTTTGATATGTTAAAGTTACAATTTTATCAGCCCGATAGATGGTCAAGAAAGTTTTTGGCCACAATGTTTTAGGTTAGATATTTAATTAGGATCAAATTTTGGGATAATATATACTTAGTGGAAAGATATTAAGATATATAATTTTAGGATTAGTATATGTTAGGCAGAATAAAGTGATAAGTATAAGTTAGTATTTTATAATAATATTTATAATTGATTAGATGTTGATTATAAAATTAAAATAAAATTAAAATAAAAAATTTTATTAGGTAGAGTATTATATTTTCATGGGTATCGGTAATATGATTATTCTTTGAGTTAAATACTATGTTGATTTTAAGTTAGTAAAACAATATAAATTATGGAAATGGTGGCAAATAATTATATTATAATGTGACCATATCAATTCTTTGAAATATTTTAAATGGATATTTAATATTATATATTATGTGCAAATTGTCTGTGGGTCATAGGTGTAAAAATAAATGATATGACACAATTTTGTTATTGAAATTTATATAATTATTTAATAGTAAGTAATGTAGAGTTTTTGAGGATACTATTATATGATTAGTTGTAAAAGTGAGTTGAGTGGAGATGGGAAGGTTGATGGGGAATTGTATTCTAAAAAATATAAAATAATAAGTACTGCATATTGTTAGGATTGAATTTTAAAAAAGTATAAAAATGGATAATTGGGATAAAGATCTAGAAGTTGAAATGTCCAATTTTGTTGTTGAAGATAATAGTTGTGTGGAGAGTAAAGAAATAGAGAGTTTAGCAAATTCAGAAACAGTATTAAAAAATACTCAAAGTATGAATAGTGAAATAGAGGAGGAAGAAGAGATAATTTTTAAAACAGACAGAGAAGTAGTGACAACTAAGAAAGGAGTAGATAACTTTTCAATGACTGACATTATGAAACATTTTGAGTTAATGAGTCAAAGTATTGTTAATTCTATTAAAGAGGAAATGAAAGATATGAATATAAATATGAAAGAAATGAAAGAAGAGAGTAATATTAAATTAGATTCTTTAAAAGCAGAAATAAAAGAAGAGAGTAAGTCTTTAAAAGAAGAAATGAAAAATATGAATAAAAAAATGGAAGATAGAATGGATAACATAGATATAAGATTTGATAAAAATGAAGAGGTAATTGAGTCTTTAAAATTCGAAATACTAAAAGTTGATGATAGAAATCAAGAAAGGCTAGAAAGAAAATTTCATGAGTTTTCAGAAAACACAATCAAAGGTCTAAGAGATCAAATAGCTGAATCTATTGATCAATGTAAAATCAATAATAATAATTTAACCTTAAAAATTGAGGATTATAAATTAAAAGTTAATATTGAAATTGGTGATGTTAAGAACCAAGTGAGTAATCTTAATAAAGATATTAAAGATGTTAAGAGTACCATAATTCAGACAAAAAGGGACATAAAAAATGAAATAGAGCAGGAATTAGTAGAGAAATTTAAAAGTATAGATGTCAAAAAGGTCGATGAAAATAAATATCGATCGAAAGTTGGAGAAAATATAAAACGTATTCAGAAAGATATAAAGGATCATGTTAGGAATGATAGAACAAAGTAATGACAAATATAAAGAAATTTTGGATAAGAATCTAGATGAGGTTCAGAAAAGAGCAAAAGGATATGTAGAAACAAGTGCTTGAACAGATGGACTTAGAAGGAAGATTTCAGCAAGTATATGATCAAATGAGAAATGAAAAGTGTCAGTAATGCCAAGGCAGAAATGTTTACAGGAAAAATAAGTAGTGAAGCATATGTTGACTATGCTGATTCTTCACAAATAAATAATATAGGATTAATTAAATCAAATAGTAATAATAATGATCAGTCAGACAATACTCTTGTGAAGGAGATTGACAATAGACCAACTAGAAAGTAATTAGTCATGAGAGTGATTCAAATAATTCTATGGCCTTAAGGTTTATGAAAGTTAAACCATTTAAAGGGGAATATGGAAAATCCCTCAGAGTTTCTAAAGCAATCTGGATGAATTGTTTTTGATATGTTCCTTGTCTGAAAAGGAGAAAGTAGCCGTGTGTAGCAATCATCTCTCGGAGGTAGCTAAAGATTGGTGGCAATCTCTGTTTGAGAAACCCATGGCGTATGGTGATTTCAAATGTTTTATTGTCGGAGAGCTTTTGAACTCCGACAAACAGGATTCGCATTGGTATCAAATTACCCAAGATAAGTACCAAGTTAGCAAAGCGCAGCTACCAGTTTTTCAGAAGTCAAGCCGTTCGTTTGAAGACTTTGACTGCTTGTCCATTGTCCGGAGGGACAAATTGTCAGAATAGTTAGACACAACTTACCAAAGCATGTGGAACAGTTGTTAATAGCTGCTGACCGTGGGACAATTGAGGAAGTCTCCGAAATATTAGATGCTCTGAAGTAGCAGAGTTATCTATTGATAATAAGTTTAGAGTAAATAGGGATAAAAATAATTACCCATTAGCAAGTCTTAGTATCAATACTGGATTAAAATCTCCTGGAGGCTTTAAGAGAAGTTTTAGTTATAAAGGTAGAGAGATAGAATGTCTCCATATTTCTAAGAAAACTGTACAGTATAATACAAATAAAGATAGAAGTGGGATTTGCATAATCAGCCTTCTACAAGTGGTATAACTACCATTTTGGAAGAGACAGCTAATAAAACTAATAGTAAGAAGTTAAATTAGAAAAGGTCTTTGCATCGTTAGTTCCTCTTTGCAAGGACCTGTTGCTAACAAAATGGGGAGCGATCAGATGTGGATGCTGAATACTTTAGATCTTGATATTGAGTTATCTAGAGCCCTTTACTATAGGTGAACCACCAATAACCTATCAGTGTCCCATTGTAATTTTGCATATAAATAGTATTAGAGTTGAAGCCCTAATTGACTCCGGAAGTCAAGCTTCCATATTGTCGGAGTCAATGTATCAAAATCTGGTGAATGTAGAAAGGGATATACCTTCATTGCCAGTAAAAACAAATTCAAGTAACTTTAGTAAATGGAAAGAGGACAAAGTTATCAAATAAACAAGTCTGGATTACCTTCAAAATAAATAATACAGAATTTGAGGCATGTTTTTCTTATTATGCCTGGATTAATACATGAAGCCATAATAGGGAGCTGACTTCATGATTTTGAATAAATGTCAGATAGATTTTCATAATAGGATTTTTATTTGTCAAGAAGAAAGGCTTAATTTTGAATATGGTATGCATAACCTTTCAAGTCAATTATTATGCATACAGAACACATTAATTGATGCCAGCATAAAGGCTAAAATTGAACATCTTTATGCAATAAATTCTGAATTGGGTGAAAATTTATATCAATTAATGTATAATTTTAAGAATATATTCTCTAAAATTCCTGGTATAATAAAGGGATATACCCATAGAATAAAATTGAAGAGTATGATCCGTTCCATCAAAAGATGTACCCAAGTTCCTTACCAATATAAGGATGAGGTACAGAGTCAAATTGACAAAATGCTAGAGTGGGATATAATTAAGTAATGCCCTTACCTCCTTACGTAAACCCATTGGTTATTGCGAAGAAGAAGGATGGCAGTATTAGAGAGTATGCTTGGATGCTCGTATGTTAAATAATGTAACTATACCAGAGCGTGATATTCCTCCCACCTGTACATGAGCTCTTAACTCAAATTTCACAAGAGGTCAATTTTCTCTACATTTGATCTGACAGCTAGTTATTGGCAAATACCACTGCATGAGAGTGATCAGCAATATACTGCATTTAGATTTCAAGGCCAGTCGTATGTTTTCAGGACGGATGCCTTTTGGTCTCATTAATAGTGGTGCTGGTTTGATCAGATGTTTAGACATGATTTTTTCGAAACAATTGAAAGAGAAAATCATCATGTATGTGGATGATATAGTTATTGCTTCTGATAGTTTACATGAGCATATCCAACATTTAAAATTATTTTTTACTGAGTGTCAGATGCAAAATGTTAAAATAAATATGGAAAAATGTTCAATAGCAGCTAAAAGAAATTACTTTTCTAGGTCATTTAATAAATGAGCATGGAATCCAACCCCCATCCTGAAAAGATTGCAGCTATTCAACGTTTTCCCATCCCAAAAACAGTAAAACAGGTTAAAATCATTTTTCGGATTGTGTAATTATTATAATAGGTTTTACAAAAATTTGCGAGAAGATACTATAAACTTATCTAAATTATTAAAGAAATCTGAAAGATGGAAATGGACTGTTGAACATGACCATGGATTTAATATAATTAAAAGTAAATTTTTAAAACACGTAATTTTAATGTATCCTGACTTTAGTAAAACATTTTATGTGCAGACAGATAGTAGTTACTATGGTCTGGGAGTAGTGTTGTATCAGCTCGATGAGGGATCAGGTACCTCATGTATTGTACTTCTTAAGCCGTCATTTAAGAGGTGCTGAGTTGAATTACACTATTACTGAAAAGGAAACCCTAGCAGTTGTTTGGGCTTTTCAGAGATTCGCTAATTTTTATTGGGATCAGAAGTAATTGTGTTAACCGGACCATAGAAGCTTGGAGTTTTTGAACAAAAGCTACCTCAGTAATGAGAGACTTGTTAGGTGGAGCTTGTATCTCCAGCAATTCAACTATAGAGTATATCTATATTGAAGGGAGACAGAATATCCCTGCTGATATTCTTAGCCGCCACCCTATTTGTCTGTTGTCCCAACATCCTAATGCTCAAAATATAATTATTAGTAGTGTGGATGTAGACAGGGATGAATCTATAGTAGATGATTATAATAATCTCACTATGATTCAAGGTCAGGATCCTAAATTAAATAGAATCATGACTATCTTAAATAATCATGATAATAAAAATAGTAAGAATAAAAGTATAAGAAAGATTTTTAGCAAGTATAAGATGTATCAGAATTTACTTATGTACAATTTAAATTCAAATCAGGGGGAATCATGGAGGATAGTGGTACCTGACTCTATGATTGACAAATTAATTATGTATGTACATTGTAGTTATGGTCACTCACGGTGTCACCAAAGATTATGCTACGTATTAAAATCTATTTTTTATTGGGATAAAATGTATAAGCGTGTCATAAGGAAAATTAAAACATGTTCTACTTGCAGAAATCTAAATATTGTAACAAATCATATGTTAGGTGATGCAGCCAATTATTCCAAATCAAATTAATGAATTGTTGGCTATTGATTTTTATGGGCCTTTACCACCATTTAAACAACAAAAATTTATTTTAGTAGCTTATGATGTATTCAGTAAGTTTGTAGCAGCATATCCTGTGCCTAAAACTAGTGCACATTTTGTTATAAAATGCATGATGAATTATCAGTTTCCATTAGTAGGAAAACCAAAAATTATATTAACAGATCATGCTACTGCTTTTATATCGAATAGATGGAATGAGTGGATTCAGGGTCAAGACCTCAAACATGTTATGAGCTCCATAAGAAACCCTCAATCTAATCCATGCAGAACGTGTTATGCGGGAGCTTAGTCGATTGTTTAGGGTGTATGTAGCTGATAATCATAAGAAGTGGGTGCAAAAACTCCTGAGGTTATTAACTATATGTAATAAGTACGTATAATGAGTCCACTGGTTTTCACTCCTATTCGTTTGCATTATGGGAAACATGAGCCCTTATTAATTAGAACGCCTATGCCGATTGTAAGAGAGAACCAATTGATAGGGATGAGGATAATAATCAAGCTAAAGTAAAGCTTCATATTATGGGTTGCTAAAAGAGTAAAGAAAGCCCATAATAAACCACATCCATTTAAAATTAATGATTTAGTTCTGGTTAGAAGCACCCCATGTTAGCAACCTACAAAGAAATCAATTTAAAAAATTTCTTAGTCTATATGAAGGTCCATATAGAATATCCTGCAAAGTAGGAGAGAATGCGTTTATGTTAACCACACCAGATGGGGAAAAGGGAACTTATAATGCAAGGAGCCTAATTCCATTTCCATCTGAGATGTGAGTTATAATTTCAAAGTGATATGAATAAAAATTTTAATGTCATGTTTAAATATAATGCTTAACATAAAGAAATAATTTATTATGTAATAAATTAGCATGATGAATAAAGTTTAGCTGAAGAAATTTACAAAATATGTAAATGCTAGTTTAAAAGAAATAAGTTTTGTCAGAATGACTAAATAAATGTGGAATTAGCTATTATAGTAGATATTTTAAAGCAAGAAGTTAAATAATAGAGTTAGAGAGTATAAAACTCATATGTTTAAAGTATCTATAAGTAAATCTTATAAAAGATTAATTTGTGTTATGGTAGTGATCATAAAATTGATCAATCTTAAGAGATGAAGTTAATCATTTTAAATGAGAAGTATATAGATCTAATAAATAATAATCTATAAGATTATTATTATTATTATTAGCAATAGGTTATAAATAAAATACATAGAGTAATTTTAAAATATAGTATTAACTATAGTAATATGTATTTTTAGTAGCTTATGTAAAAGGTGTATTTAAGAGAATTTAAACACTTGATATTTGTAGAAATATTAGAGAAATGAAGGTAACCTAATTAAAAAATAAAGAAGGAGAAGTGAAACTTAATCCATAAAGTAAAAGAAAGTCATTGTAGTTTATTTAAAAGTGTTTTCTTAGTGAGATTTAAAATGATATTTCAATACTTTATAAAACTTTGTGATAGAATAATTTATTATAATGTTTAGATGATAAGAAAGATAAAATTGATCAATGTGGGGTAAAGATGATAAAGAATGGATGTTAAATTTAAAATTTTATCCGAAGGAGGGGAATATGTGCCCTTTTGTAGGGGTCACCATTTAAGTTTTGTGCTAATCTAGTAGAAAATTTTAAATTTAAGAAGTATTTTAAAATGTGTGATGTTAACTTTGCTTGTGGTAATGTTATCATAAGTTTAATTAAAGCAATCTATGAGTATTTGGTGTGTGAATTGTGTTGGTATTGAGAAGATATTTAAAATGATGATGATTATGATGTAATACTGCATTAATAAATTTAATAACAAATGTTTAAAGTTAAAGTATTTAAAAGACAAGTTTAAATTGGATAAAGATATTTATCTAATTTAAAAATATGTTAAAAGTGAATAAAAATATTTTAAATTATAAGTATTTAAATTGAGATTAATATTTGATTTTAATCATATCAAATAATTATTTTAAAATCTGTTGTTATATCTTATTTATTTTAAAAATAAATATTTATTTTAAAAAAGCAATTGTTAAGTTTATTTTTAGACAAGCGTTCTTGTGTTATAAAGAACAGATGTTATACACACATGCGTGGAAGTTGTCTAATAAAGTTGCGTAATTATTTTAAAAAATCATGTTATAAATTTATAAATAATACGTGAGTTATCACGAGATAAAAATAAAGATATTAATGTAAAATATTAAATCTGATTTTTTAAAAATATTGTCTTAAAAATATAACGTATTTAAAAAGATTTAGTTTATTTTAAATGATCTTATAAAAGTTAAGATTTAAATCAAGTGAGAAAGAATATTTCAAAAGAATGTTTAGTAGATTTAAATAAACGATAAATATTGTTTTAAAAGAATTTGATAAAATATTAAATATTAAATAAGTCATTATTTTATTTTAAATAGTGTGTTAGTAAATATGTAAATAAGCAAAGTTTGATTGTTTAAACGAACCAATCAGATGTGGAGTCTCTTCCACTATAAAAGCTGGATTCAATTGTTGAGGAGGGCTCTCTGTAATTAAATTTCTAAGTTAAACGTGCTATTGAGAAAATAGCCAAGTAAATTTATAAACGCTCTTAAAATCAGTTGTAAAATCATAAGAGTGTTATTGAATAATTTATAATATTTTTAAAGTAATGAATATGCAGTAGAAACTTAATAATTCCCTATTGTCTTCTCAATATCGAAACTCAATTTACGTACAAATGATCATGGAAACATCGCGTATCGTAGAAATATATCAGAAACTTTATGCTAGAAAAGTAACAGACGCTGGATTAGTACAGAAAACTATAAGATGGAGAAAAGTAGTATTTTGGACTATAAATAGTTTTAAAGTTAAATTACTATTGTCTGTTATTAATAGATATTTTAAGAAATAAAAATATTTCTGTGGAAAAAAGTATTTTTTGACAAATTATAGAAGTAAAATGTATATCTTAAGGAAAGATATAAGAAGCAGTAGTAATTTTAAATAAATACTTGCCTTGTTAAGTCTTTGTGCTTAAAAGACTAAATATTGACGTTTTTAAAAAAAGGCAAATAGATTATAAATATGATTATTTAAATCGTAATATAATAAAATTGCTATATTGAAGTAATCTAAAACGCTGGACGTTATAGATGAAGAAATTAATTCTTACCTGAATATGTTATTTATAAATGCGCAAGTAATACATGGATGTCCAAATCAAATCAAACTAAGCCAAGCATGCCAAATTGATTAAAAAAATTCAATTTAAATAATTTATAAACTATAAATTAATTTAGAAATAATAACTTTTAAACAATAATCTATGAAGAACTGGATCCAGAAATTATAAACTATTTTTTTTTTAATTTTATTTGTTTTCTTGTGGAACTTATTATTTTTAAAAAATAAACGTTATCATTTTTATTATAAACTTTCAAGAAACACGTGATACAACGGAACAGGAAATAGTGTTTTATTGACTTTGTACATAGGATTTATTAGAACTTTTATGGTAGAACAAAAGTCGACGCTGGAATATGTAATATAATTTTTTTTATTTTATTTATTTAACATAAAATTTAAAATATTATTAAACTATTAAAGAGTAGGTTAGGTACATTTATTAAATAGTAACTTTAAAATAATATAATAAATTAATTACATAAATTTATTTTTATAATTAATATAACACGGAATATTCTAATGAATGTTTATGAGTGAAAATGTGAATGATTTTTATTTTATGAAGCTGCAAATTCCGAAGAATGCTGGGTAGCAGATTGGACATTATTATTATTATGGTAAAAATATTGTATAATAATTTTTAATGAATTTAATATGTTTTTTTTTTCTTTAGATCAACTGAATATTATGTTGTTGTAGAATGAATGGATAGATATTTTATGAAAACACATACATTATATTGGCAACGAACTTTATTAAAATATGCATAAGTTTTAATCTATAATATCAACATGATACAACATTATGGAAGAAGCTTAGAAGTAATTATATGATTCTTTCGTAAATAATTTTGATATTTTATTTATGCTTAGTATTAAAATGATGTTTATTATTTATCTTAATAATTATTTTATTTTGCAATTTAGAAAAGGATTTTAAAAGTCTATATTTTGTGTATTTTGTTTATTGAATAAGTTAAGTTACGTTTTAGGTAGAAGCTTATATTTATATTGAAAAGTTTACTAAGTATAAACGATGTAGTATAGGTAATTTGGATAACGAATATTTTGTTTGAAGTTGATGTTTGTTTTCCGGAAATTTTGAATAAATTTAGAATGTGTTGTATAGATAGAAATTTATGAGAAAAGGTTAGTAAAGCACATAAAGTAAAGTAATGATTTTTTTTTTACATAGAAAAGAATCATAGAATTTATCTAAGGTAATGCTTTATGAATTTAGAATTGATAAATAGTTTAAATAATAATATTTGAACAATAAAGATATGTAATGCATATTTGATAAAACGTATAACAGGAATTACATTAAGTGAAATATAATTATAGTCAATTATTTGTTTTACATTACAAAGACATATTAATTTTATATAAAGCTATTAGGCAATGCTAATAACAAAGTGAATACATGATAATATATTATAAATGGTAATACTTAATTAATGTAGCTATTTAATTAGTAAAGCTTCATTGTTTACACATGCTACATAGATAATCTTGACATGTATTATTATTTGTAATAATTAAAGATTACTACTATTTATTTTTCAAATCTAAGTTTTAAGAAAAACACACTGTAATAATATTAATATAGCATTTGAAGGAATGTGTAATTGCTTATTAAGTACATAAGTTAATAACAGTGTAAGCCTTTTATATTTGTATTTCTTATTTTTATTTTATTTGTTGTCATAAAGTTTAAACTGTAAATAGTGTAAATAAATTTTATTTGAAGTTATTGTAAATAAATTTGTTAATTTGTTTTAAAGTGTGTCGAGTTCATTATTTTTCACCACAACATTTTGACATCAGATGATTTGAAATAAACATAATATTTGCACAAAATGAATTTGTTATTATTACTTAGAATTGAATACCATATTTGCTTAACATTATTTTGTAAGAATTGATTGACACGAACATAAATATTACAATGGTCATAAGATTATTATAATGCCCATTATAAGAATACAATATTGTTTATTGCCACAGATTATTAAGTATAAGATTTTGATCTATTTTAAAAATGAAGATACCATATGAAATAAAAGATATAAATATGATTGTTTATTCATTTAATGATTGATTATATAGTAGAAATAGATGAGATTAAATTACACTCTAAGATTAGTATTATTTATTATTATTATTAAAATAAGTTAGGTGTATTTAAGTTTGATATAAAATCCCACATCATACTTATTTACATAATTTATTATTATTTTAAAACTTAGAAGAACCTGAGATTATTTAATTATATTTTAAGTTAAAAGTTAGGAATTATTTTAGTATTATTAAAGATAATTGATTTCATTTAAAAGTCATAAGAATGCTATAGATGTAGTAGTAAGATGATAAGGTAGTGGTAGTATTCTTATGCCATTGAGACAGTATCTTGGGAGATATTGACTCAGTGTAAATCTGCTTATTACTTTGTAACTTTACTTCGCAGTCTCATAATTTTATAAATACTTATTTAATTAGTATAATCTAGAACTATATTGATTTTGATGATTGATAATAAATTTAATTAAGATATGATAATATAAAAGTATATTAAAGATAGATATGCAAATTTTAATTAAGCATAATAATGTAACTGAGCTAGATGTATTTTAAACTATTTTATATATCAAGAAGTAAGGGTACAATAATAAATAGAGATTATTTAAGTCATTTAGATTTTGCAGATGATGTAGTTGCTTTTGTAAATGATGCTTCAGAGCTGCAGGAAAAGTTGCAGGAGTTATCAGATGAAAGTAGGACTAAAGATAAATCTTAAAAAAACTAATGTTTAATCGGTTTGTTCAAAGGGATATGAAAATAAAGATTGATTATGATGAATTAAAAGAAGTTAACAGTTACAAATGCCTTGGTCAAATTATTAATACAGATGGAAACATAATGGATAAAATTAATCTTAGAATTAAACTTGGTTGGAGTGCTTTTGGTAGAAATAACTTGATATTAAAAGGGAAATATGCCTATGTATTTGAAAAGAGAAGGTATTTTAACAAATGTGTTTTACCAGTTCTTACTTATGGATCAGAGACTTGGGCACTTAATAGAAGAGCAATACAGAGACTTCAGACCACTCAGAGGAGTATGGAGTGATACATGTTGGAAGTAACAAGAAGAGATTGAAAACACATTGTA
The DNA here is from genome assembly GCA_028023455.1 of Epiperipatus broadwayi. Lineage (NCBI taxonomy): Eukaryota > Metazoa > Onychophora > Udeonychophora > Euonychophora > Peripatidae > Epiperipatus > Epiperipatus broadwayi. The sequence continues at coordinate 12,961 of JAQFVV010008308.1, forward strand.
TGGGTAAGAGAACAAACAGGTGTTACTGATCTCATTGAAAAAATTAAAAGATTGGAGTTGGGCTGGACATATTGCTACAAGAGATGATAGTAGATGGACAATTGAAATCTTAAACTGGATTCCAAGAGATTGTAAAAGACCCAGAAAGAGACCACATGTGAGATGGATGGATGAATTAAGAAAGTGTGCAGGGGTGATGTGGAGAAGAGAAGCTAAAGATTGGAAAAGTTGGATTGAACTTGGAGAGACCTTCATCCTGCAGTGGATTGATAATGGTTGATAATGGTAATGAATATGTCAATAAATTGAATGCTTGTATACGATCCAAGTCAAAGTACAAATGGATCCATTACAAAGAGATACTAAAGATCGGAGAAGATGGATTGAACTTGGAGAGACCTTCATCCTGCAATGGATTGATAATGGTTGATGATGATGATGATGAATATGTCAATAAATTGAATGCTTATATATGATTCAATTTTCTGCAACTTCCACATTAATTATTTGAGTTTTCAAAATTTATATTTACATCTATCTATTAATTGAAGATTAATTTAATATTTAGAGTTGTTAAATATGAAGCTCAGCCTTTCTCTCTGCGTAGCTATAGTGATTTCAGAATAGCTTTAATTCTCCCAAAATTTATGTTATATAAATCATGCTCTGCATGTTAATATGTCAATGAACCGAATACTTATATATGATGCAAGCTAAAGAACCAATGGGCCCATTCTGTACTTTTCACTTATTGATGGTTAGTTTACATATAGCTAACTGGGAGTTTTCAGTAGCTTCCACATTAATTAAATCTATATTTGAGCTACCAAAATTTGTATTTACATCTAGGAACTGAAGATTAATTTAATATTTAGAGGTTCTTAAACATGAAAGTCAGTTTCTCTTTCATGAGTTATAGTGATTTCAGAATAGTTTATAGTTGCCCCAAAATTTACATTAATAAATATAAATCATGCTCTGCATGTTAATTTGTCAATAAATTGAATGTTTGTAAAAGATCCAAGCTAAACAACAAGTGGGTCCATTATGTACTTTTCATTTATTGACAGTTAGTTTACATATATCTTGCTGGGGATTTTCAGTAGCTTCCACATTAATTAATACAAAATTATGTATTTAAAAGAAAGAGTTTGAAATAAAAATTTCGTTTTATATTATTATTCTATCTCTTTATTAGATTGAAAAACTGATATTTTCATTCTCACTTTTCAATAGAAAACAGAACATAAGTTTCAAGTTTTACTAGTATAAATCTGTTTAGTTTATTAAAAAGTAGTTAACTTGTATTATCTTAATTATAATTTTGATTTTAAAAAAAAGAATCTGAAAAGAAAATTAATTTTCATTAAAATAATGAATTTATAAAAGTCACTTCTTTCTCTAAAGTTAAATGCCAACAAAATTTGAAAAATTCACCATTGTCATAAAATTTAAAGTGGAAATTTCATAATATTTTATAAGATTAGAGCCAACAATGGGTCTTCTATCTATTTGTATTATATATGGATAAACAACAATCTTTGGATTTTTGAAGAATGAGTACATCAAAGTTGAACTGACTGAAACTCTATTCATAAGCATCTGTTGACATACTTGTTGCTCACCAAAATGAGTGACAAAATCATCATAAAGAATTCAAACTTTAGTCATATACATAAATTAACTTTTACTAATATATCAATAACATTTAAAATATATGTATATATAAATAATAATTTATTAAATCAAAGACAACCTTGTAAATAAATTGATAAATTGTCATCTCAAAGATAAAGATAGAACTCATAGACAATTATAAATTCTAGAATGACTTTTTCATTTTGGGAATAATTTTTGGCATTTTCTCTTGTTGGTATTGTTGTTATTATTATTCAGTAATATATTTTTTTTTATTTGTTTGTTTTTTAGTTAGTTATAAAGAATTATTCTATACCTTATAGCAGCGAGTTTAATTGTTTATCAATTAAAAAATAAAATGATTAAATTTGCAAACAAATTATTTTCCATAATCATTAATTAAATTTAATTCAAAATTATATATATATGCGCTTCAGTTTATAAGTGTAAATGTATGGGATTTGAACTCAGACTTTCAAGCACTCTTCAACTATCCACACTATCTCATACAACTGATACCTATAACTACATACATGTAGAAAAGATAAATAATCACCAATATACATATTTTGTGCTGGACCAGCACTCATCAGTTGGTCCAGATTATCATCTCCCACACAGATATATATATAATCAGTGCTCACTTTATATTAAGATAGCAAATCTTCATACTTTAATGGACTGGCTTCAATCTACTCCAACTTTTCAGTCATACATATCATTGAAAATCTGATGATGGAAAGCCCAAATTCTATGCTGATGCCATCATTATTGCCATACTCATGTTGAACTCACGTCACTCTGACCCCTCATGTATAGGACCTTATCCATTTAAATACGTAGAAAAGGGATGGGCAGGATACAAGCTTCATATGTAAATATTTGAAAACCATGCACTCTTCACAAACCTGGGAGCTTAATTGTAAATGTAGGGGATTTGAACTCAGACTTTCAAGCATCTTATACAAATGTCATACATGACTACACACATGTAGAAAAGATTATTTATGTATTTTGTATTGAACCAGCACTCATCAGTTGGTCCAGATTATAATCACCCACACACACATATATAATCAGTGCTCAGTTTATATTAAGATAGCAAATCTTCACACTTTAATGGACAGGCTACAATATATTCTAACCTCCAACTTTTCAGCCATCCATATCATTGAAAATCTGATGATTGAAAGCCCAAATCCCATGCTGATGCCAACATTATTGCCATATCCATGTTGATCTCAAGTCACTCTGACCCTCATGTATTTGACCATTTTAATACATAGAAGAGGGGTGGGCAAGATACAAGCTTCATATGTAAATATTTGAAAATCAGGAACTCTTCACAAACCTGGAGCTTAATTGAAAATGTAAGGGATTTGAACTCAGACTTTCAAACACCCTTCAACTATCCACACTATCTGATACAACTGATACACATGACTACACACATGTAGAAAAGATAAACAATCACCAATATACTATTTCGTGCTGAACCAACACTCATCAGTTGGTCCAGATTATCATCTCCCACACACATATATATAATCAGTGCTCAGTTTATATTAAGATAGCAAATCTTCACACTTTAATGGACAGGCTTCAATCTACTTCAACCTCCAACTTTTCAGCCATCCATATCATTTGAAAATCAGATGATGGAAAGGCCCAATCCCATGCTAATGCCAATATTATTACCATACCCATATTGACCTCAAGTCACTCTGACTCCTCATATATAGGGTCTTATCCATTTAAATACATAGAAGAGGGATGGCCAAAATACAAGCTTCATATGTAAATATTTGCAAACCAGGCACTCTTCACAAACCTGGAGTTAGTTGTAAATGTATATACGAAATATATATATTGGTGATTATTTATCTTTTCTACATGTGTGTAGTCATGTGTATCAGTTGTATGAGATAGTGTGGATAGTTGAAGGTGCTTGAAAGTCTGAGTTCAATTCCCCTACATTTACAATTAAGCTCCAGGTTTGTGAAGAGTGCCTGGTTTTCAAATATTTACACATGAAGCTTTTATCCTGCCCATTCCTCTTTTATGTATTTAAATGGATAAGGTCCTATACATGAGAGGTCAGAATGACTTGAGGTCAACAAGGGTATGGCAATTTCCTTCATTAGATTTTCAATGATATGGATCGCTGAAAAGTTGGAGGTTGGAGTAGACTGAAGCCTGTCCATTAAAGTGTGAAGATTTGCTATCTTAGTATAAACTGAGCACTGATTTTATATATATGTGTGTGGGAGATGATAATCTGTACCAACTGATGAGTGTGCTGGTTCAGCACAAAATATGTATATTGGTGATTATTTATCTTTTCTACATGTGTGTAGTCATATGTATCAGTTATATGAGATAGTGTGGATAGTTGAAGGGTGCTTGAAAGTCTGAGTTCAAATCCCCTACATTTACAATTAAGCTCCAGGTTTGTGAAGAGTGCCTGGTTTTCAAATATTTCAGTTTATAAGGTACAATTTAGAAAGCAGTTAATTTTAATTTTATTATAAATAATCAAGAATGCCTGGTTTTCAAATATTTCAGTTTATAAAGTGCAATTTAGAAAGCAGTTTATTTTAATTTTTTTATAAATAATCAATAGCCAATTTAAACAATGCACACAAAATAAATACACCATAATTTTAATATTTCTGTAAATAATTGAATATATATATATATATATCAATTTATTAAATAATTCATACATTTGGAAGAGTGTGATAATATATTTGTGATTATAATATGGTAAAACTTAGATGATGTTGTGTATCAAATCAATATTGTTAATGAGATGTACCATCAGTTATATCATTTTCTGATAGTGAATTATACCAAAAGTGAGATGATGTCTATTTATTTATTATTATCTTCAATGTTTCAGTGCTGCCAATATATTATTTATATATTAATATTTTTTTATTATTATTATTGAAGAATTAACCCATTCCAACCCATAGGACAGAAAACTTCATCGAGAGTTTATATATATTTTACATTGAACAAATAGGGAAGTAATGAAATTATATAGGTCACTTTTGACCATATATCATTTTTATTTTTGTTGTTAGTTGATGAATAATATAATTACTGTACTTACTTTCCAATGTACAAGGAATATCATGTGCTAATGTAACACATATAGACAGATATATCTAATAATGTTGTTATACTGATTATACACATCTTCCAAATATTAATATACTCTGGCAATTCAATAATTCTAATTGGTTCAATGGTAGAAATATTAGTTTGAGTGTATATGATGGATCATTGAAGTTATCAATTGAGCAGATATGTCATTAATGTCACAAAATTATTTTTCCAAATATAAAATTAAGAAACATGAATGATAAAATATATGAAATATAAATTTATCATATACCCTTAATATCTGAAACCTATATAAAAAACACTATTATATGTATACACAATAATATTACTTTATTTATGGTTAGTGATAAGTATTATTATCAGTAAGTGAAAAAAAATAAGCATCTATCATCAATCGAATTTTTGTTTTGGATTATTTATATATATATTAAGGAATAATAAAATAAATATCGTTTTATCTATACATTATAAGGCAATTTATACTATTCAATGTCAAAAACACGTTCAATGAAATTGATCACTGCTAGGAGTGCTTATAATTACTGTAAATATTTAATAAACGATTTGGTAATTTTTTTTTCTTATTTATTTATGGCAATATAATATGAACTTTTGTTATAGAATTCTAATTTCATAAGGTAATCATGCTACCATTAATAATAGATATCTGCAGTTTAATTATTCTACTGTGAAGTTTATTTACATTATACATTCAAAATTTAGTTCTTTCACTGATTCTTTGGATGATAACTGGATTAGCTTGGAATCTTGTCATATTAAAACAGACAAAACTCCATACAGTATTGAGTGGCAATACTGTATGGAGAATTTTGCCTGCTTTAATAATAGTTATAAGCAAGCATAAGAAATGGTGATCATGTGATGTTTATTGGCTTAATCTTATCATATGTATGATACATAAATATTGTATTTTCCAGATTTCTATTACAATATATAAATGATAGTCTATGGGATTATATGCATATATCATATGAGATACTATACAATACATACAAATACTTTTTTCTATTTTTTTTACATTTTCTAGTACTTTTATATATTTATTTATGTTTTAAAAATGGTAAATAAAAAAAAATATATATATAGAAGATTTTAATAGAATATGAAGCTGTTATACCTGTATATATATATATATATGTGTCCTTAAAAACCAGTCACCACAGAAAATTCCCATATCACTAACAATCAACAATTTCAAACTTTGTTAAGGCAACTTCTTTTTATATATATAAGCCATTTTTATTAAACAGATTAGAAAATAAGAACAAATATATGTATAAAAATATAAAACCAAGATTAATATGTATGCATATGTAAGAAAACAACAAAACCAATATAATACAATTGAATTTTACAGTTCTGAAGAAGATTGCTGAATATTTACAACTGTTATGAAATATCATCTTAATAAATAAAAAAAAGCAAGATAAAATGTATTATTGTTTTATTATTATATGTATCTTAAATTTTAATACTGCCTAATATTATACTAGTAATTATAAATAAAATAGAAAATTATGTAACATTACAATACTAATCAAAAAACAAAATTTTACTAAAATTTTACACAATCATGATTTCATCTATTAACAGATAGATTTTTTCGAGTGAAATTCAACAATACAGACAACATATATACACAACATAAAATAACCTTCCCATCATTCGCTTCAAAAACCAACTTCTTTTAACATCAAAGGATGTTTTCATGAGATTAATGGCCTCAGATTCAAAAAGTTTTATCATCAACATTTCTCTCACTTTTTTTTTTCAATTCACTTTTTTTTTCATTAAAGATAACATCTGCACTATCAAATAATATTGTAATATATTAATTTTTATTTTATAATGTATCTTGTATTATGTAGCTTATATATATATATATATGTGATAAATAAAAGCAGCTGTGTACTCTAGCACCATTTATGGTCAAATTGATTAATTAATGATTATTAGATGGTCATGAATGTAAATTTCTGTACTCAGATTAATTTCTGGCTTTTGCCTTTAAAAATGAATCAGGGGATTCAAAGCTGGAAATAATGTAATCATTCATCTAGTAACTATCTTTAACTCCATTTTATATCAGTGTTATATAAAGTTTTTGCATATATGGTGGCTGGAAGGGTGGCAAAATGGATAGAAGAAAATAATATAGTGGGAGAAATGCAAGGAGGTTTTAGAATGGATACGCATATAGGAGATAGTTCATTTGTAATCACACGACTTAATAGATATGAGTAAAAATACAAATAGACAGTTAATAGTGTATATGTCATAAAATTTGGATCGTCTTACATGATGGATTGCTATTCTTCACCATTTCTTTAATAAGTCATTTTATTATTTCACTATTATAATAAACTTAATGAGTGTTTGATGTATATAGACAGTGAAATGCATATATTGTTTTTCTTATCCATTTTTGGCTTTTTTTAATTCCAAAGTAAGAGCCATAATAATAATAATATATATGATAGAAATATGGATTCATTGTTTTTCGATTTATAATTGACAAATTATGATCATGATGTAACAATTTTTAATTTGGATAATTTTTTTTTATCTCAAAATAATTTTTATTAATAAAATAATAATTACATCTTCTCTTTCTGATTTTAATTTTTATATATAATTGAGAGATAACTCCCAATCTATTTTGCTCTTCATTTTTTAAAAAGAGGACTTTTTTTTTGTTTGTTTGTCTAAGCTTCAGATTTTCATTTTTAGAAAATCAAAACTATATTTTTAGAAACCAATTAAAGCATAAAATTTGTGTCCCAAAGCAAATAAATGCTTTTTACTTATATACGATGTGTAACAATTTAATTCCTAGAATGCACTTTCATAAAATATACATGTGAAAGTATACACTACTGGCTATTGTAGCCTTCAAGGTAATCTCCCTATGTACTATACAGTAATTAAAATGGCATTCCCATTTCTGGAAGCACATCTGGAACTCATTTTCAGAAATACTGTTGAACAGCTGTTGAACATTCTTTGGGATGTCAGTTAGAGTAGAAAATCTTTATTCTTTCAGCATAGTTTTTAATTTTGGAATTGACCAAAAATGACATGAAATTAAGGTAGGGAATAGGCATGATGGTCTAGTTCTGTAATTGATTTTTTGGCCAAGAAGTCTCTCACAATGAGCACACTATAGCTTTCGATCATCCATTTTTATGCCAAAGCATATGCACAGATATTTATTATTTTCTCAGTAGCTAACTAACTAGTTTTATCAATTCAAAATTTACATGTGTTAGCTTAAACATGTTCAAACATGAATGTTCAGTACTCATACGATTTCAATACAGTAGGTCACAGGAGACATTACATGGCCATTCCAGGAATTAAATTAATATACCTATATATATCTATAACAGGTGAATAACAATTATGCTGTACTGTATGGGAACAAAATTGATAATCATTAAAATGTTATCATTATTTTTTAATTGGAATTTTCTCTAGCTCCTCAAAAAATGATGGACTGAGAGTCTGTATATATATAATGCTTACAGATGATTATAATCCTGTATATTGCTTGTAGGTAAAAAGCATTAATAATCTGACATTATATTCATTAAATAAACATATGATTTTATTTATATTAAATTTTTAAATATTATGTTAGGGTTTTAATCTAAACTAAAAAAAAAATGAGGGAATAAAAAACAAAGTATAATTTAATAACTGAAACACAGGCTTATTATATACCTATGTCTATATATGTAATATAGGGTATATGAGCATAGACTTTCACATGACCCATCACTCTCCACTCTATCTAATAACACTGATACACTCAAGCACATATATGCTGAAAAGATAAATAATCACCAATATACGTATTTCATGCTAAACCAGCAATCATCAGTTGGTCCAGATTATCATCTCCCACACATATATACTATAAGTGCTCAGATATATATTAAGATAGACAATCTTCATACTTTAATGGACAGGCTCCAATCTACTACACACTCCAACTCTTCAACCGTCCATCCAATTGAAAATCTGATGATGGAATGCTCGAAGGCCACCCTGAGGCCGAGATTCTTGTCACACCCATGTTGACCTAAAGTCAATCTGAACCCCACATGTACAGGACATAATCCATTAAATACATATGCAAGGATGGGTAGACATCTCTATAATGTAATAACTGAAACACAGGCTTATTATATACCTATGTCTATATATGTAATATAGGGTATATGAGCATAGACTTTCACATGACCCATCACTCTCCACTCTATCTAATAACACTGATACACTCAAGCACATATATGCTGAAAAGATAAATAATCACCAATATACATATTTCATGCTAAACCAGCAATCATCAGTTGGTCCAGATTATCATCTCCCACACATATATACTATAAGTGCTCAGATATATATTAAAGTATGAAGATTGTCTATGAAGATTGTCTATCTTAATATATATCTGAGCACTTATAGTATATATGTGTGGGAGATGATAATCTGGACCAACTGATGATTGCTGGTTTAGCATGAAATATGTATATTGGTGATTATTTATCTTTTCAGCATATATGTGCTTGAGTGCATCAGTGTTATTAGATAGAGTGGAGAGTGATGGGTCATGTGAAAGTCTATGCTCATATACCCTATATTACATATATAGACATAGGTATATAATAAGCCTATGTTTCAGTTATTACATTATAGAGATGTCTACCCATCCTTGCATATGTATTTAATGGATTATGTCCTGTACATGTGGGGTTCAGATTGACTTTAGGTCAACATGGGTGTGACAAGAATCTCGGCCTCAGGGTGGCCTTCGAGCATTCCATCATCAGATTTTCAATTTGATGGACGGTTGAAGAGTTGGAGTGTGTAGTAGATTGGAGCCTGTCCATTAAAGTATGAAGATTGTCTATCTTAATATATATCTGAGCACTTATAGTATATATGTGTGGGAGATGATAATCTGGACCAACTGATGATTGCTGGTTTAGCATGAAATACGTATATTGGTGATTATTTATCTTTTCAGCATATATGTGCTTGAGTGTATCAGTGTTATTAGATAGAGTGGAGAGTGATGGGTCATGTGAAAGTCTATGCTCATATACCCTATATTACATATATAGACATAGGTATATAATAAGCCTGTGTTTCAGTTATTACATTATAGAGATGTCTACCCATCCTTGCATATGTATTTAATGGATTATGTCCTGTACATGTGGAGTTCAGATTGACTTTAGGTCAACATGGGTGTGACAAGAATCTCGGCCTCAGGGTGGCCTTCGAGCATTCCATCATCAGATTTTCAATTTGATGGATGGTTGAAGAGTTGGAGTGTGTAGTAGATTGGAGCCTGTCCATTAAAGTATGAAGATTGTCTATCTTAATATATATCTGAGCACTTATAGTATATATGTGTGGGAGATGATAATCTGGACCAACTGATGATTGCTGGTTTAGCATGAAATATGTATATTGGTGATTATTTATCTTTTCAGCATATATGTGCTTGAGTGTATCAGTGTTATTAGATAGAGTGGAGAGTGATGGGTCATGTGAAAGTCTATGCTCATATACCCTAAAGTATAATTTAGAAAATTTTATTAACAGATTAGATGTGGAAGAAACAATGATTTTGAATGAGAAAATTTATTAAAAATATTTAGCATTGTAAATCCTCAAGGCAGACTCAATATCAAAATAGTTACTAATAATAATAAATTAAATTTATGAATAATCTTAAATTAAGAAGTAATCTTTTAATTTCTAACTATCCAAAGAATGTAAACAGACTGAATAACTTCTGGGAAATCATGATTCTGGCAACCTTTTTTAAACAAACAGTGTATTAAATATATTCTATCTAAATTGTCAATTATAAATAATTTTAAAATACTAAGAGATAATTTGTTAAATAATAGTAATTTTCTTTATTACTCATGTAATGTTTATATAAGTTGAAGGATTTTTACCGTAATTTATCACATCATGTTTATCAATTATAACAGCTATTATGGTTATATAGTAAATAGAATTTATGACTTCAGATTATATGGTATCTATTTTTATCAACTCTAAATTAAAAATATATTTTATGAATTTGATTTCTATTTTCTGTCTAAGGAGACACACATGAATGTACTTCAAATAATGATTTACCATTATCATTAATTAATTTAATTTTAGGTATCTATAGAAATTCTATATATACATATAATACCAAGGGAAAAAATGGTAAAAGGAATTTATTACATTAAACGGAAAGTATTTATTAAATATTATTTTTTCTCTAATTATCCTTTTAGTGGCTGGCTGGAGGGTCTCAAGGTTTCTAATTTCTATCTTGGAGGAAAATGAAAAAATAAAAAATTCACCTTGTCCAATAAATGAGATTTTTTTGCTCTTTCTGCCATTGTGGTTCTCAAATGTCATTCATTTTTGAATAACAACCATTTTGATAACAAAAAAAAAAAGAGGTATATTGCTATAAAAAAGCCATTGATCAACAATAATGAATATAACTAATAATCAATATATTTTTTAGTTCAGCAACTTCTCTTAAGTTATCTATATATAAAAAAAATCATTTCTTACAAGTTGATATATTAACTTTTACCCCAATAAAAGGGCAACTGTTAAAATGATGATTTTGAGATCTAAAGATTTCTGGATTGAAGCTTAATGTGTTACTTCTGTTACTAACTGATCTTCAAAACAACTAAATATTCCATTATTATATTATCAAATTAGATTTTTAAAAATTATCTGAAAGTTAGAAGGCTCTGAAAAATATTAAAGTATATACTACTAACAATAATAGTGTATCCATATTGTTTAACACTATAAACAAAAATTATTGTATTGCATCTAGATCATCGCTACAACTAAAGAAAAACTTGAATGCAACTACACCAAAATACTATATAAGTTCAATCTCATGACTAAATGTAGACATTTCTACACATTTAAAAATCTTTTTTGTTAATTATGATGAATCGTACTGATATCAATGAATATTGGTTTTTTGAATCAACACATTGCTAGATTAGAAACTCTTGAAAACAGTCTTTTAAAAAACAAAATTTCTATATATCTCAGCAACATTTTATACGAGTTTGTTTTTTAAAAAATTCATTATAAAATGACTTGCAAATAAGATGAACAAAACTGGAATTACGTATTGCCAAGAATTTAATAAAATTTACAAACTATACAATCTTAAAACATATGAATAATAGTAAACATGATCTATTCATAAGGTTTTTATTTTACTATATTTAATAAAAGATCTTCACACAGATTAAATTTGAGAAAATGCTTAAATTATTTTTACTTTTAAGGCATGTAACATTAAGTCATCTGTTATTATTAATTATTAGCTATTATTTGAATGAATATCAATTTTTTTTAAAACAAAATTTAATTTATATTTTTAGATCAATATTAAATTTTTATTTTCTTTGTGGCTTCTGTGTTTTTTTTGTTAAAACTAGAATTTCCAGGAGTTTATGTTTACTATTCTACATACTCCATTCATTTCTAAATATTATCCAAAGTGAGTAAATTACAAATAGACTAATATTATTTATCAACAAGTGGACAGATCAAGACTATATGCTATAAGATGTGCTTTAATCAAATCAATGAGTATAATTATTGAATAAAATCAAAGATTATTATTGGTTGGCCCATTAATTTTTATAAGTATTCTGATATTTTTTAAATACTTAATATTTTCTTTTTATTTTGACATCCTAATACAAGACATTATAAATTAGTATTTTATTGATAAAAAATAACACACATGATAATAAATATATAAAATGATTATATAAAATAGAATAATTATTGCCATTAAATAATCATATCAGTTGCTTATAAGATCAAATAACATTTGATTGCCAAGTGATTCATGAGCTTATATTTTTAAAAATACTTTTCTCAGAGAATTGATTCAGGAATTTTAGCTTTAAGTCAATATTCTCATGACTGCATTAAACCATGGAATCATTTATAATCATTAAAATTAACTTGCCATCTTTTATACAATTTAAATTTTTATTTTATTATACATCTGTTTTTGTAATTAAAAATCTTTGTAGAATTTTCATCTTCTTGCATATAATTTATATTTTTCACTTTAAGAATCAAATGCATCATTAAATTTATTGATGCTTTGTGTTTATAAAAGTTCTTATTTTATTATATATGTTTTATTTTTGGATCACCTTATAGCATTTATCGCTTGAAACGTGTGACCATGATTGTTTAGATTAGAAATAAAAATTTATATGTCCATACCTCAAATTTCTCATAATGATGTAATGATAGCAATAAACTATTGAAACTGGTATAACTATTGGCTTATTTTTGAAGTAATTCCTAAATACTTCTCCAATATTACCTTACATCTTTTTGAAATTCAGTTCACTACTATTGGCTTCTGTTACTTCAATATGACCAAACCCTGCTTGTTCTTTTCTAGATTATTTTCTACATTTTTTTTTTTTTTCACTGGCTAATTTTTTTCAATTATAATAAGAGTTAATCTCATACGAAAGACATTTTTAGCATGTTTAAATTTTTAGGCTAGGTTTTTGCATTATGTTATCAATCTCACAGAATGTATTTTCATTATAAAATGTTAAACATTGTTGCATTTATATATTTTTCAATATAAATAAACTACTTTATAATTGCAAATTTTATTCTAGACAACATTACGAAATGGATTCTACATTGAATTATGAAATTTAATGAAGATTTAATTATAATATTCTACTTTTAATAATAAATTATGAAACCAAATAATCTATTAATTCTTTACTAATGTTACATATAATAATTTATATATATATATAATATAGAATCTACAATATAATTACTTTTATTTGTTAATAAGTTTTTATAATTTTACTGAAGTCTCACTAATATTATATTAGATTTAAGCGCTTGGAGTAGGAGTTGAGAGAAAAGTTTGAAAATTGTTTATTGGAAAGTGAGATATATGAATTCTCTCAGAGTGGGATATTTTACTATTCTATACACTTAATGTAATTCACTAAGCATGTTTTCAGTATTTTGTAAGTGATATCATAATTATGCATCTGTGAAATCTAGAGAAGAGATAGATGTGATATAAATGTTGTATAAATTGTATGTAAACTATATGTAAACGAGTTGATGTACATGGCACTTTTTAGAGAGGGAGAAACAGGATTCTTTTTTTGTTGATGGCATTGATATTATTTGCGATATGCCAGACTTCCTTTACACATTGCATCATTTCTTTCTAAGAATACGACTATCACTAGTGTGGGTTTGAATGCGTGGCCAAACCGGTTTTCATGATTCAGAAATATAGATTTGTATTTGGGATTGTTTTTAGCTTTTTTATATAGATATTGATGTTGGGAGAATCTGGTTCCCAGATTAGCTTGATTGCAGGAAATTTTGTACCTGGGGAGTTCGTTCAAGGAAGTGTTTGTTTTGTTCATTAGTCAATTTAATGTGGGTGAGGTGCGAAGACTATTGTAGAAGCAGTTTTTACTTATAAATTACTTGTAATAGTGCATATGTATATCTTATCTTTATCTGTGTTTATATATATATTCATGCTTTAAATGACCAAATTTCAATGTTAGAATTTGTCCATAATGTTGCCTTCTATATATAAAATTAAAAATAATCAATTTAAAACAAAATTGAAACAAATAACTCACTATAAATAAAAATATTTAATACATCAATCCGATTTTCATTCCTTAATGGAACTTTTTAAAGATGTTTCTTTTTACACAATCACATGACTAATTACTCTACAGCAACTTCCCCAATAATACATTGCATTATAATAAATATAATTATTAAAACACATACTTTAAATATAATTAGTAAAATACATATATGTACCTAAAAATGATTAAACTTGTTACATTCCTTTTTACTCTCATAATATATATATACAAATAATCTAAAACAAAAAAATAATAATCCCTTTTATTTTTAAAAGTATAACTAATTAAATTATTAGAAACTTTAGAATTATAATTTTAAAAATAAAAGGGATTATTAATATTGTTTTTTGTTGTTTTTTTAGATTATTTGTAAATATATATAATTATGAGAAAAAAAAATGGCTGTAATAAATTTAATCATTTTTATATTCACATGTGTTTTTTACTAACTATATTTAATGTATGTATTTTAATAATTATATTTATTGTAATGTAATATAAATAATGCCCATTGAGGGGAGTTAAACAGTACAAGAAGTAGGAAGACATGCATTACACACAGATGCTGTGGCTGGCAAAGGAGGTCATTCAAGGAGAGATTGAATGGTCAAGTTTTTACATGAGAGATGCAAAAAACAAAATGAAAATGTTCAGTATATTGCAATTTAGGGATAATAGGGGATTAGCCAAAATAATATTTAATTGGCTTATGAGTAAAGAATAGGCAACAAGATGGGTGATAAAGGTAGTATGGTATGCAGAAGATTTGGGTAAATTTATGTCAGTATACTTATATAAAAGGTGGAAGAATTGTGTTAGGAGAATTGTTGGGTGTTACAGTGGCAAGGAATGGGATAGAAAAATAGATGCATTAATAAAAACTAGGGAATTGGAGAGATAGAGAACTAAATATGGAGAGTAAAAAGAGTTTAAATATGTATAGAAGTAAACTATTGGGTGTGTTAATATATGATAATAGCAAGGAAAGTAGTTTACTGTTTAAGGCCGAATCAGGATTTTTAGCAACAAGGAAATATACATATAAATGGAAAAATATGGGTGATTTAGTCTGCAAGGGATCTATTAATTGAATGCCTGAAAGCAGAAATGGTACAAATGATGAAGTTATGGAAGAACAAAGTGATTATACAGAAAGTGGGTTCTTGATTTTATGCTGGGTTTGGGAAAAGATAAGGGGGATTTAAATATAAAGGCCATGGAGATGACAAAGATTATGTTGTGGAAATGGGATAGAGTATGATAGAGAAGAATATGGGAAAAATTTAGGGTGGACAGTAGAAAGGGGGAAGGTAAGGTGGTTAACAAGTTTCTCTGTGCATAGTTGTTGAGAAATTCCTGACTTTGAAAAAGGAGAAGCTACATTGCATTGCATGACGTGTGATTGTGTAAAAAAAAAAACATCTTGAAAAGATTGCTTTAATGAATGAAAGCTGGATTGGTGTATTAAATAATATTTTTATTTATAGTGAGTTGTCTGTTTCAATTTTGTGTTAAATTCATTACTTTTAATTTTATATATTTATGCATATACTCATATTAATACATATATTTTTCGTTTGGGTTTTAGGTTCTACCATATGTTGGATTCATGTTTATGAGTTACGAATTAACCAAGAAATTGTTTTTACAAGCTAATGGATATTAATTGTTACCTGAATGTTTTATCTTGTAATATTTTTGTGAATAGCAAAATATGTAAAGTATACAAATAAAATTGTTAGTTAAATAGAATAAATTGTTCATAAAATATATTTTTAATATATACACAATTCACATTAATTCATATGCATAAAACATTTAAAATTTCTATATATATAGTAATAATATAATTGGGGAAGTTTTCTTATTGATTGCACCATGAACTGAGTATGCTAAATCTGTAACAGAATAAATTTGAGCAATAATTTTATTTAAACCCTAAGAATAAAGTAAGCCAAAATCTATACTGCAATAAAGTTAAAATCTAATTAGTAGTATTTATTTATTAAACAAATATGAACCCGACTGGATGCCAAAATTGTAATGAACAAAATAAACAATAGTTTATTTTAAATGTGTAGTGAAATATATTAAGTAATAGTTTATATCAGGATTAATTTACAAAATAATCCTTTTCTATTATGTAGTAAAATTTATAATAATATAAAACAATGAATAAAATCATTTAAACTTGATGATTATATATGAAGTTTGTATCAATAATTTATTGGGTAGCTTTTTATGTTTGAATAATACCAACTGATGTTTATGAAAGCATTAGTTTCATTTTTGATAATTGCTGAATTCTAATAAAGTATAAAATCTATTATTTTGACTAATTAAATTTCAAATATTTATGATTGCAAAGATATTGCGAATTATTATTGTTATATATATATCAAATCAAATAAGTCTATTAACTCCAATTTAATAAATAAAACAATTTTATTTACAAAATAAATAATAAGATACTAATTAATATGTTTAATAGTTTGAAATAGTTTATTCTAAAATGTTCTATTTGTTTTAACTATAATATAATGCTAAGATATTGCACATATTCACCACAAAGAAAATATTTATTGCCTTCAATAAACAATATATATATACCAAATATATATAAAAAAAAAAAATATTTATTTTAGCTTGCTTAATTGATCATTTATATTATAAATCAAATAGTGAATTTATTATAATTGTTATTTTATGAACACATGTACTACTTATCCTAAGTAATAATCAATTCTTTACCATATATATATTTCAATTTTATATTTAGGATCATTATAAATGAATGAAAAGTTATTAAGTAAAAGTTTACTATAATTGTTTATATTTTATTTTCATGTGGTTGTACAAAATGGTTTAGAGCCATAAAACTACCAAGATTACAGATTATAGTAGCCAGTATAGGGGTGCCACTATGTGGATAGCCTAGCAGTAGACCAAGATTATTCTACAATTGTAGTGTTTATATATGTAACACAGCCGCATAATTTTTTATAGCATAATCTTTCATGGATTATGAATTCTAGTAAATTCTCTCTCTAGAGGAGGCAATTGTTGTCAATATTATAGTTATATACTAAAATAACAAGATAGACACACACACGATTATACAATAATCTTTATTATATATTTTTTTCTTCTCCAATCCCCCTAACTACAATCTGAACTGACTTGATGTATTTTAAAATAAAATACTTTCCAATTAATGCTATATAATAATTTTTCTCAAGGAAATATGCCCATCACTAACCTATGATCGACAAAGATCCAACTTTATTGTTGGCAACCCATCTAAATAGGGGTGTCAGTTCAAGTGTATTATATAATAGTGAGTTAACTGTATATAGCTTAACTCAAAACCTCTCCATTGCTAATGTTAAATAATTTAATATTAACCACTAAATGACTGCATAAGGGTCTTATGTCCATCGATTTTGCTTTTATATCCACTTATTATGGCATAAATGTCTTGTTTATTATGACTGGAATTTAAACAGACTAACCTATTTTTTATCTTTCCATTGTCGAGCAGTTCATTTTTGTGGAAACAAAAATCTATATACATATGAGCATAAGATAATAAAATAAATATATATGTGTATGTAAATAAAAATGAAAATCAATATAAAAAAACCTATCCCCTCCAAAATTATGTCAAAAATAATAAATTATTCAAAATAACCCCATACTCTATTGTTGAAACTTTTACAAATCTACAGTAACTTATATATGTAGAACACAACTGATTGAATCTATAAGTATATTTTGCTAATCACAGTAGAAAAGTTCATTTTGTAAACAGTATAATTACCCACTTGTTGATCTACTGTTAATATGAATTAAATTGGCTTCGACCATCCGTTTCCTGAAATACAGACCGTCAAAATTTAATCAAAAGAGTACAGTCCATGGGTTGACATTTTCTGTAAATTTTTGCATAAATCCTCTAAGTCCTCTCTTCTGGAAAAACCCTCAGCTAACTGGCTGGCTTCATACTTTTCCAGAGATGGAAATTTCTCGGCATACTTCAGGTGCGGCTCAGGAGACTTCCCCATAGAAGAGAAATCTTGGATTCTAACCAAAGAACTTTTTCGTAGCAACTTTATATAAAAAGTTTTTGATAATCTTTGAGCAAAAGAAGTCTCCATAATTTATACTTTTTTCAATTCTTTCCCTCTTTCTCTTTACTTTTAATTAATTTCATTTTCTGAACAGGATTCGCACATATTTGGTTTATTTTTAGCAAAAATTTGTCATTTCTGTCCTTTTTTTTTTAGAATTTTTAATTTTAAAAAATTCTTGGTTAATTAATGAAATTTACAACAGATAGACTCTTATAATACTTTTAATTACAAATCGGAATTTAGCTTGGATTTCAACAATAGAGTTTAATTGTGATCGTTTCTAATTTCCCTCTAGCACCTTTTTCCAAGAATTTCAACAAAAAAACTTTTAAACACATATAAGGCTTTAACCTTACTACTATGCACCTTTAGTGCTCAATTTTACCACGAGAGGGACCTCTACAAATCTTAACATAAGATTACAACCTTATAAAGATAAGAGCGGCTGTCTTATCTTCAAACTATTTTCTAATTATATAGGCAAATCTAAAGCATTTTGATTTGAGAGAGTGAATCTAGTAAGTTCTTCACTAATTAAGTTCACTACTTCATCTAGAAATCAACATTCGCGAAATCTTTTGATTCACAGCGAGTTGATATTTAGATCTTATAATTAGAAATATTTCAAATCAATTTAAAGTTGTAAACATTAATTTTTATTAAGTGCATGCACAGCACATAAATACATATAAGTTTTTAATCTTACTACCATGCGCCTTGAGTGCTCAATTTTACCACGAGAGGGACCTCTACAAATCTTAACATGAGATTACAACTTTATAAAGATAAAAACAGCCATGTTATCTTCTACCTAGCTGACCATGTGCTTAATAAGAATTAATTTTTATAACTTTAAATTGATTCAAATATTTTTAATTATAAGATCTAAATATTAATTCACTGTGAATGTAAAGATTTTGCGAATGTAGATTTCTAGATGAAGTAGTGGACTTAATTAGTGAAGATCTTACTAGCTTTACCCTCTCAAATCAAAATGCTTTAGATTTGTCTATATAATTAGAAAGTAGGTTGAAGACAGCCACTTATCTTTATAAAGTTGTAATCTTGTGTTAAGATTTGTAGAGGCCCTCTCATGGTAAAATTGAGCACTCGAGGTACATAGTAAGATTAAAGTCATTGTGTTTTTCTGAAGGTTTGTGATGATGGTGTTCTAGCTGTATTTTTATATTGGACTATTTCCATCATCTAATATGTGTGTTGAATGTCTTTAGAAAAGTTTAATTTTTAGTTAAATATTCCAAATGCATTCAACTGTTAGTAATATCACAGCAAACAGGTTAGTATATGCACCAACTGTTAGTAATATCACAGCAAACAAATGTTAATAATATCACAGCAAACAGGTTAGTATATGCACTAACTGTTAGTAATATCACAGCAAACAGGTTAGTATATGCACAACGTTTCAAGAGGTATTTTTCTCTCCTCTTCTTCAGGTGTTGCTGGCCTGACCAGTGACAGTACTAGCATGGGATTCGAACCTGGGTCCTTAGATTCTTGATTATTGAAATTTAAGGTAACGCTCTAACCAACTGAGCCATCCTGCCAAAGGCAACAGTATGTAGTAATTTCATATACTTATCTATGAGGTTCCTCCTGATTTCTCCACTTTTTCCTCAGAGCAAAGTTAATTAGTGATTTCCATACATTATGTATAGTCACACTAGGTTGGCTTATGGGATTTTTTGCCATTGTCATGTGAGCAGCTTCTTTAAATTTTCTTCTTTGTACCTTTTCTTCTTTATCCAATATTTTTGTATTTTCCCAATTGAACGTATGTTCATTGGTCCATACATGGTTTGCTACCTTAGACACATCTGTTTTCTCTCTTCTAATCATCAGTTTATGTTCTTGCAAGAGCTTTTGAATGGGACGGCTGGTCTCACCAATATATGTTCTTCCACATTCACATGGTATTTCATAGATGCAGTTTTTTCTTTGCAGCATTTCAAGTTTAGGCTTTGTAGATGTTAGAATTCCTCGTAGTGTGGTATGGCTCTGAAAAGCTGTTCTGATGTTATACTGATTGCAGATTTTCTTTAATTTGTCTGCTATTTTTGGAATGTATGGATACACTACAGTACCAATAATTGTCTTTTCTCTTGATGGTTCTTTTTGTTGTCTGTTTAATGTTTTCTTAATAACAGCTGATGGATAACCATTTTTCTTAAGAGTTTGTTCTATATAGATCTTTTCTTTTTCCAAATCACCGGTTTCTGAACAAACTTCTTTTGCTCTGTTCCACAGTGATAGTATAACTCCATGCTTTGTGTTTCTGGTGTGATTAGATGTATAGGCTAGGTATTTTCCTGTATGTGTAGGTTTTCGGTAAACTGTAGTTTTGATTTTGCCATGAGGGAGTCTTGTTACAAGAACATCTAAGAATGCCAATTTTTGTTCTTGTTCTGGTTCTATTGTAAATTTAATTGAAGGGGATATGTTGTTGATGTGTATCCAGAAAGTTTGTAGCAATGCTTCACCATGTGGCCATACAACAAATGTATCATCCACATAGCGAAGCCAAACTTTAGGTGGATAAGGAGTAGTTTTTATGGCTGTGGTTTCAAGTTCTTCCATATAAATATTGCTAATCAGGGGAGACAATGGTGAGCCCATAGCCATTCCTTGATTTTTGTTGGAAGAACTCTGTGTTATATTGAAAGTAGGTTGTTTTTATACAGAAAGTTAATAGTTCCATTATGCTATCAATAGAAAGAGCTGTTCTGGTTTGTAAACTATTATCATCATTTAACCTTTTTCTTACAATAGACAATGCTTCTTCACATGGTACATTTGTGAATAAACTTTCCACATCAAAGCTTACCAGTAAGTCAGTTCTTTCAATTTTCATGTTCTTGATTAATTCTACAAAGTGTCTAGAATCCCTAATGAATGATTGGGTCTTGCATGCCAAAGGACTTAGAACTTTGAGAAGAAATCTTGCCAAATTCTGGCAAGGTGAATCTCTAGAACTAACAATAGGTCGTAATGGAACATGATCCTTATGGATTTTAGGTAGACCATAAAGATGAGGA
>JAQFVV010008309.1:0-34649 GCA_028023455.1 Epiperipatus broadwayi
TATAACTACAACCAATAAATGTCTGTATTTTTAAATTATATAATAATAATTCAAACAAATATATTTAACACAGTATACAAAATTAAATAATATATTCTTTACCAGAAGTACTTTCAATTGTTTCACTGACAATCTTTATCAACTGTTAATACAAACGTACAAAAAATAAAAACTTGCATTAACCATCATTCAATCTATTCAAATTTCCCACAATTCTGTTGTCTTTATATTAGCCGATTGTTTATTCATTAAACCACCTCTATTCCTAGATATCATCATTGCCTCTTTAATTTTACATTTTTCATTACACCTTTCAATTTGAATAATTTTTATATCTCTATTATTAAATTTAAAACCATAATTACATGTTTTATTATGATCAAATATAATTGATGGAGTATTCATATTTACTGAAGATATATTTTCTTTCTGTACACATTTATATAATGTCTTATGGTCATTATATCGTTTTTGTAATGTACATTTGGATTCCCCTATATATTTTATTCCACAACCACATTCCAACATATATATAACAGAACTTAATTCAAAGTTAGAAATCTTGGCTTTGGAGTTATTTATCATATCATTTATATTATTTGAAGAGAAAAAAGAAATTCTACACAAACCACTAAAAAGTTTATTAATTAATTTAGCTTGTTGATTAGATATAAAAGGAATAGAAATCCATTTATCACTTTTTAATTTACTTAATATTTTCTTATTATTATTCTTATTTTGATTATATTTTGTAATTGTATTATAAATAATATTCCTTCCATAACCAACATTCAACATATCAGTAATATATACATTAATATTTTCAATTTTATCACTAACAAATTTGCACAAATAATCATTTCTAAATAAAAATGACTTCAAACCAGCTAATTTATGACTCATATGTACTTTAGAATTATATGGAATATAACCCCTAATTTCCACAGGCTTTAAAATCATATTATAATCAAACACATTATTATTTCTTTTAATAAATATATCTAAAAACTTTATAGAATCTTCCTTCTCTTCATTTAACACCCATTTTACATTATTAATCATATTTAACTCATTAAACAAATTAACTATTATTTCATTATGTGCACATATAAATACATCATCAACATATCTACAATATACTTTAATTCCTTTATATTTTATCTGAAACAATATCTTAACCTCATAATTAGAAATAAAAAAAGTACAAAGCTGTGATACCACGGAAGACCCATTGGCCAACCAAAATTCATTTTATAAAAGCAATCATTAAACCTAACATATATATTATCATTCACAAATCTTAATATTTTAACAATAAAATTCCTAATATTATTATCTATAGATTTTAAAAAACAAAGCTCTTTCAATAATCTCTATTGATTCCATACGATTAATTGAACCATACATTTCAGATATGTCAAGTGTACACATAACATCATTATTATCAATTTTTATATTTTTAATCTTATTAATAAAATCAAATGATGATTAAAGCGTATAATCTCCAAATCCAAGCACATCTTGCATTATTTTTTTCAATATATCTACAAGCATTATAATAAAAAAACACCACCAAAATCAACAATTACTCTTAATGGATAACAATTTTTATGCAATTTTATATTTGCAAAGATTCTTGGAAACACTGCAGACGACGGATATAAACTGTAATATGTCTTTGCATCAATAACTTTTTTCTTTTTAGCAGTCATTAAAATGTCATTAATAAATTTTATTCTATATGTATCAATATTATTTAATTCATTAGTGTTTCCAAAAATCTTTGCAAATATAAAATTGCATAAAAATTGTTATCCATTAAGAGTAATTGTTGATTTTGGTGGTGTTTTTTATTATAATGCTTGTAGATATATTGAAAAAATAATGCAAGATGTGCTTGGATTTGAAGATTATACGCTTTCATCATCATTTGATTTTATTAATAAGATTAAAAATATAAAAAATTGATAATAATGATGTTATGTGTATACTTGACATATCTGAAATGTATGGTTCAATTAATCGTATGGAATCAATAGAGATTATTGAAAGAGCTTTGTTTTTAAAATCTATAGATAATAATATTAGGAATTTTATTGTTAAAATATTAAGATTTGTGAATGATAATATATATGTTAGGTTTAATGATTGCTTTTATAAAATGAATTTTGGTTGGCCAATGGGTCTTCCGGTGGTATCACAGCTTTGTAATTTTTTAATTTCTAATTATGAGGTTAAGATATTGTTTCAGATAAAATATAAAAAGGAATTAAAGTATATTGTAGATATGTTGATGATGTATTTATATGTGCACATAATGAAATAATAGTTATTTTGTTTAATAGAGTTAAATATGATTAATAATGTAAAATGGGTGTTAAATGAAAAAAGGAAGATTCTATAAAGTTTTTAGATATATTTATTAAAAGAAATAATAATGTGTTTGATTATAATATGATTTTAAAGCCTGTGGAAATTAGGGGTTATATTCCATATAATTCTAAAGTTCATATGAGTCATAAATTAGCTGGTTTGAAGTCATTTTTATTTAGAAATGATTATTTGTGCAAATTTGTTAGTGATAAAATTGAAAAGCATTAATGTATATATTACTGATATGTTTAACGTTGGTTATGGAAGGAATATTATTTGATAATACAATTACAAGAAATATAATCAAAATAAGAATAATAAGAAGAAAATATTAAGTAAATTAAAAAGTGATAAATGGATTTCTATTCCTTTTATATCTAATCAACAAGATAAATTAATTAATAAACTTTATAGTGGTTTGTGTAGAATTTCTTTTTTCTCTTCAAATAATATAAATGATATGATAAATAACTCCAAAGCCAAGATTTCTAAGTTTGAATTAAGTTCTGTTATATATATATGTTGGAATGTTGTTGTGGAATAAAATATATAGGGAATCCAAATGTACATTACAAAAACGATATAATGACCATAAGACATTATATAAACGTGTACAGAAAAGAAAATATATCTTCAGTAAATATGAATACTCCATCAATTATATTTGATCATAATAAAACATGTAATTATGGTTTTAAATTTAATAATAGAGATATAAAAATATTCAAATTGAGAAGGTGTAGTGAAAACCGTAAAATTAAAGAGGCAATGATGATATCTAGGAATAGGGGTGGTTTAATGAATAGGCAATCAGCTAATATAAAGACAACAGAATTGTGTGAAATTTGAATAGATTGAATGATGGGTAATGCTAGTTTTTATTTTTTGTACGTTTGTATTAACAGTTGATAAAGATTGTCAGTGAAACAATTGAAAGTACTTCTGGTAAAGAATATATTATTTAATTTTGAATACTGTGTTAAATATATTTGTTTGAATTATTAATATATATATATATATATATATATATATATATATATATATATATATATATATATATATATATATATATATATATATGTATCAGAAAAACTCTGTTTCCCATAGGTAATATAAGATTTATTTTACCCTTCCACCTAAAAAAAGGCAAATGTATATGAAAGAAGTTGATCTTATATATTTTTAAAAAAAATATAAAGCAAAAAAATTAAAGTTAAAAGAAAATCATTATTTTCTACAATTAAAAAAAAAAGATAAACCTTCATTATTGATTTTATAATTTTAAATTGAGATTTAAATGTTCTCTAAGTATTTATTTAAAACTGGTATTTATTAAAATATGACATGTTAATTTTAGAAATGATGTTGTTGTACAAAATATAATAATCACTTGAGGCAAAGTTATAAAATTGAAAAACATGGCTTAATCCTCATGATTCCTTATCTGTCCTACTAAAAAGTAGTGGTCCAATCCTTAATAAGAGAAAAGCACTCAGGCTTAAATGAAAGCAGTGTAACAAATCAGATACAGTCGGGAGTGCTGCTGAATCAATCCAGAAATCAGGGTCATAAATAGTTGATTTTGGAAGTTCAGAGGGATTTTTATTTTTAAAAAAGGGTAAAAAGTAAGAAAAGTAAGAGTAAAAAAAAGTTAAAAGGAGTTTTCACGTGTGCTCTTCCGATCTTAACTGTTTAGTTGACAACTGATTTTAGTTACCTTGGAATATATAATATTTACGGCCACACTGTTAATGTTAAAAAAGAAGTATTAATAAGGAAATTATAAAGATGGAAGGCTAATTCATAATAGCTTCCTCTCAAATTTGTCCATAGCCATGAATCTCTAAGACTTGCCTGAGCGAACATCGTGTATAATAAATAAGGCCATTTAGCTTAAATAAACTGACCGCTTTTAAAATGCAGTAGTAACCTGAAGTGGATGAATAAACTGGATAAAATGATGGTAACAAATTCATGAAATATTAAATACTGATATGTGTTTATAAAAAAGAAAAAAAGAAACAAAATGTTTTCTTAAAATAAATTATGAATAATTATAGCCATGTGAAAATATGTTTTATTGGTGATAAATCATAAATACATAAATGTCTTAAATGTCTATAATCATAAAGCATTTTTAATAAGGTAAATCATAAATGATTATTTTTATATATGCATATACATCTGAATTAAAATAAAAATCAATACTTATAATTAACTAAATTGTAAATGCTGATAAATAAAAAAAGACTATATCGAATGGATTATTATTGTTTGTATCATCATATACATCTACCCACCTGAATAAATATTGAAGACTTGCATATAATATACATCTATGTCTGAAAGAGTTATAACTATTTATAATGTTGATGTACAAATATGTTTATATCTGAGAAAAATTATAAGTGCTGAGACATAATATACCTCCATATCTGAACGAATTGTAACTATTTATATTGTTGATATACAAATAAGTTTATACCTGGAATAATTAGAAATGCTGAGCTATTATATATAGCTATAACTAAATAAATTATAAATGGGAATAAATAAAAAATAACTATATCCGAATGGATTATAATTGTTTATATATCATATATGTCTATATCTGAATAAATATTCAAGACTTGCATATAATATACATCTATATCTGAATAAATTATAACTATTTATATTGTTGATATACAAATATGTTTATATCTGAAAGAAATAAATATGCTGAGATACTATATACATACAGCTATAACTAAATAAATTATAAATGCTCATAAATAAAATGTCTATATCCGAATAAACTATAACTGTTTATATACTAAACACATCTGTATTTGAATAAATTGCAAACGTTCATATATAAAATGTGCTTAAATCTGGATGAATTATAAATGCTGGTATACCAAATCTGTTTATATGTGGAATCATTAAAAATGCTGAGATATAATATACATCTAGGCCTGAAGGAATTGTAAAGGCTTCTAAGTAAAACATATCTGTACCTGGATCAGAATAATTTCTATACGAGACTCATAACACAAGGACTATTGGATACAATGATAAATATGTCATCAATGATGAATAAGTGATCTATATAACTTAGGAGTATATATGTGCATACAGCAAAATGGGATCCCAAAGATGAAATGTGTCACACCAGAACTAGTAACAAACTTTTATTGAATTATTATTCAAATAGTGATACAACCAAAAGAACTGTAGAGGTCTGATGATCCAAACATTGTTATGAAAATCAATATTGTTAAATAAATTTATTGTTATATATAACCAATCCAGTTGTTCATGTTGCATCACTCATTATTCATTGCACTTGTTCATGACAATTCCATGCCTCCTGAGCTATGTTTGGCATAACTACATCTAGATAAGTCAGGTTGTAGTGAGATGGAACTCTAGTGGCACCATTTGGAAAACCAAATACAGAAATTTCTAGGTGTTTCCAGTCTCTATGGTGCTACATCCTATGATGAGCAGGAAATATTGTTGTAGGGGTGGGGGTGATGTCTATCTTGGGAAACCCAATCAATGGTTCCTTCCTACAATATGCTGAACAGGAAATTGTTACAACTGAGGTAATAAAGAGATTGTACAGTGGTCTGCTTACTATATATATATATATATATATATATATATATATATATATACATATATATATATATATATATATATATATATATATATATATATATATATATATATAACAAATTCATATATTAACAATGGTATAAGATACCAGTTGTAGTGTGGGGCAATTTGCAATGTAAACTTATTTTTTAAGACAGTAAGGATACCACAATGTTTATTTTTGATATATGTAAAAGTTAAATTATTTTATTAATTAAATTTTGTCACTTGTAACATCATAAATATTTCATACATGGTATTGTTAAAAAAGTTAATATTTTACAATATGTGGGTATTTAATTTATTAAATGCATAATTAAATGTTTATTTAAATACAAAGTTAATTAAAATACATTTGTTTAATAATGTTATCTTATTTAAAATTAATGAGCTATTATGAAAGACATATTAATCATATACTTCTTCTACAATTTTCATCATGTACATTGATGGCATTGAATGAAGTTTTTAAATCCCTTTCTTTAAGTCATTTAAAACAGTTTTAATCTTTTATTGCAATTTTCTAATAAAAGTGTAAATTAATATAAATACTATCATTAGTTACAAATTAATTCTTAGATGAATCTTCAAAAAACTTTACATTTATTTCCTGTTTATTTATACTTTCTTTGATCTTAAGATGGAAACAGTCTTGGACATGCTGTTCTCATTGTGTGATAAAACTATAAGAAAGCTGTTTTGGGACTTTATTTAAATATTTATAATTAGTTTTGCAAAATATTTCAAAATAATCAATAAAAAATATAACCTTTCAAGTTTTCATTTATATTTTTGTGAAATATCTTAATTTATAAAAAAGTGTGTAAGCAAATACATCACTATGATAAAGAAAATCACATTCCCAAATATGCTTTTATGAGCTATCAAAACTCTGTTATTCCAATCCTTGTTGATAATTTATATTTATAGATTCAATTTTTTTAAGTTTAGAAATGTGTTTGGTAGATTGGTCATTATTTTATAGTTATTATTCAATTAGATTCTTGATTTTAGCATAGATGATCTTAAAGAAAAAAATGGCATAGCTATTATTATGTAATACAATGTATCTTCCATCATTACCTTTTTTTTTTTAATATTTGGAAGATTCAAATTTAATTTTGTCGAATATTTTTTAGTTATAAATTTGAATTTGTAATAAACTAAATTGAATAGTATTTAATTCTGCTATACAATAAGTTTTAAAAAAAAAAAAAAAATTAAAATAAAATTTCTTTTTTTTTTTGTTTCAAATTGTCCCCTATATGTTTTAAAAAATAATTGCAAGCAGAAAATATTAATTAAATTACTGCTAAATTTGTTGTCATATTTTAAAATCATGTTGGAATTTTGTAAGTATATTTACTTCTATTCAAAATCATTGTAGAATTACACATTTTGCCGTTAGAGAATGTGTAATTCATCGGCAATCGATTCACACCTCATATTAACTAATCATGACATCAATTTAATAAAACGCATGTCCAAGTAATATATTCTGTTAATTTAAGTTGTGAATAAATTGGTGATCAATTACATTTTCTCTAACGGTCAAAATGTGTAATTCTACAATGATTTGAAAACAAGTGATTATTACAAAAATACCTAATTTACTAAATGATAACATTTATAAAAAAAAAGTATATTTAGTAAAGATTGGTTGGATATGTTTCTTGGAGTCTTGACTAATTAATATGCTAATAATGAGGTCAAGTTTGATGATTGATACATATGACTAGCAAGTAATTACCTTTAAATCAAACACTGCTATTTGAATATCTGATAAAATTTATATGGAGGGCATAATTAAATAATATGAACAGTATATATATATATATATATATATATATATATATATATATATATATATATATATATATATATATATATATATTGTACCGGTTGGATAGTTTACCAGTAAATAATTAAAAGACAAATAAATCCCTGCTGGAGTAAACACAATATTTACTTTAACTCTTTAAATAAATTTATCTTATGAAAACAAAATTATATGACAAAATGTAGTACAATATTATTCCTTGAAATTTACATATGGCTCCACCACGGTCCTTAGGCTGAGAAGAGAGTGCTCAAAGAGCACCTGAATCCAAACCAGCAGATATATCTGTGAAATATATCAAACTGATCACATTTGAGGAAACAGATTTCTTATCAACTGTTGAATTCAACACCATGTTCAAAGCACTTTTTTGTTTTGTATAAACATGGGTGCCAGTTACTTATCCAGAGGATAAATAATGTACTTTAAACAATGGCCACTAATTCAATGCCCAAGATACCTCATGACTAGCTCAGCACTTGTAATCAATAACAAATTATTGTTTTAATGAATTGACTGATATAATTAAGCTTAAGTTTAAAAGACAATTTATTTTAACTAACATTCATTATACTAATTTTAAATACTTTTATAAATCTTATTTAACTAATATAACACTGGTTTAATGATCACGTACATATTAATTCACACCCTATAATATATAACAAAGCATTAAATAATATTTGAAATTTAAAACACACACACATCAATAGTTTGTCTACATATGCTATAGAGTTCATATTACTTGACTCTGGAAGGCTTTATGAATGTGATAGTTATTTTAGAAATGAGAATAAGAAAATGTTATTACCTAGGATTTTAGAACATGGATACTTCTTGCTGCTTCTGATGAAATATTTCTAACCAGTTAGATTTGAAGTTTCTTGAGGATGTTTAAGGCTTATTCATTGGTATTATTCTTGGAGACAGTTAAATATTGATGGTGATTCTTCAAGTTGTTATGCAGGCATTTTTTATTCTGGGAAGTCTGCTGTTTCACTAGAATTCAGGCAAGAGAAAGTTATATGTTTCTGAGGGTCTTAACACTGCATTATTGATTGATTTAATCTCAACTGCTCAATCTCAACTGCACAATCTAAACTGTTTTTAAACTCACTGAACTGATTGATGAAAAACTGGACTATTTAAACTTAAGGCCTGTTGTCGTTTTGATGTTTGGTGGCAATATGTTGTTGAAATTCATTCCTTGTTTTAATTGCATTCCTTTAAAATAAGCTTTTAATCCTGTTGTTGGAGATATTAATTAGCAGCCATCGCAAACACGTTATTTTTACATTTTTAATTAATAGCCATTGCTGTGCTTTTTAATGATAATTTTCTGTATCATTATATTAAAATTTACTATGCATACATTTATTATATTTACAATCACATATATATTTTATTAACAAGCTCACATTAATTCATCATTTACGCACTTGTATATTTTAATCTAAACTCAACACTAGTTTTAAGATTACTTTTCTTTTCTTTAACTTAAATAAAAAGAGATTTATATTTTTAAACTCTTGGCTTCAACTTTTTCTTTCTTTTTTTTTCTAATCAATCATTTATAACTTTTATGAATAATATTTTTTTAAACTAACAACAATACTAAAAAGGATTCTTTACTTCTTTGAAAATCAGCTTCTTTTCATTTTCCCCATAAAACTATGAATTAATAGTCTTTAGCAAAAACTCTTTAAACTTAAAACATTTGGTTTGACGTTTCTAAAGCAGCCTCCTCTCCCCTTTTAATTAATTAATTGTAACTTTTATTTCAAAACCTCTTTGACTTTTAATTTTACATTTTCAAAACAAACTGCAATAAATAAAACTCTTAAACTTTTTACATAATATTATCCTTTTAATGATAGATTTTTATTTCAATAATTTTAGACAAAATTATTATATGCCAACTCAATGTTGGTACAATATATATATATATATATATATATATATATATATATATATATATATATATATATATATATATATATATATATATATATATATATATAATAAGTGAATATTTGTAAATAAAGTAACTAAATAATTAAACAATTAATTATTTAGTTACTTTATTTACTAAATATTCAATTATATCATTACATATATTGCATGAAAAATACAGACATTGAATTATATATATATATATATATATATATATATATATATATATATATATATATATATATATATATATATATATATATATATATATATATATATATATATATATATATATATATTGAACATAGTTCAGTTCTTATTCTCCTGAGGTTTGTGATGGTGGTAAAATCTATCATTAAATGTTGAATGTCTAGAAAATGTTAAACATTATTCAAATTGTTCCTAATGCAAACAAATGTTAGTGTTAGTAATAATACACAGTGACAACATAGATTTGTAGATTACACAACATTTTGAGTGTTATCATTCTCCATTTCTCTTCAGATGTTGTTGGCCGAATCAGTCACAAATCCAGCATAGGAGTCAAACTTGCATCTAAGATCTTGAATATTGAACTTTGAAGCAATGATCTGACAAATTGAGCAATTTGGCCAATGATCAACAGTCTATAGAAATTTCTCATACTAGTAATTTGTCTTTTTTTTTTTTAACATTTTTGGCATCAGAGAAAGTTTAATTAAATGTTTTTAAATCAGCAACTAATTAAGGACTGGACCACAAAAGTTACCTATAATTTCTTTTAGTTTTATTTTTATAGTGTAAATATAGATACATTATACCTGCAAAATCTTTAAAGTATTACAACAACTTACATTTTTTTATAAATAAATAAACCTGTTTCATAAACAATTATTAGTAATTTTCACAAATTAATTATTAAAATGTTAATGACAGTTTTGATTTATTGTTTAAATAGAGTTTAACTATGATGAATGTTAAGCATGATAGTAATTAAAAACTGGACTGAAAAAATGAAATCATGAGATTTTGGATTATTCTTTATTTCTCAGACCGCTGAAGATAGATCATATTTCACTATTTTATGTATAAAGAAACTTAATACACCTCAACTTCTCAAGTATATTTACAAATAAATTAACATTTTCCAGAATGAATTGCAAAAAAAATAATTTAAAATTTCTATCTACATACACATCGTATTTCGTACCTTAACTAATGGATTATTGTAAGATTAAACACACTTTTTTATAAAGCCTCATTCGACAATATGACATAATTAATAATCTACTTCTGATTGTACTAATTGGATATGGAGTATGATTTTCACTGGCCTGGACTATAATCCTTCAAGTGGATTTGATGTATATAACATTTAATCATTCTGGGTTGCTTAGAATAAATACTTTTGGACTCACAATAATTGATAAAATGTATTTTTTTATTTTAGTAGATATATTAGCAGATTCTCTCATTTTAATAATTTGTCAAACTCAATGGACACTTTTTAACCACAAGCTAAGTTTATTGATTAATGAAAAACAAGATGAATAAAATTCCTCTTGACACATTATTTATTTATTTCCAGAATTTAAAACACAGGTGAATATGTACATAAAATCGTATACTATTGCAAACTCGTTAATTAAACTACAATTTTTTGTCTTGATTCTTGTATAGTCGTTAAGTTGAATAAGTATAAATATTAAATTTTAAACTTTTTATTTTGAAAGATTAGCATCTTTAAATTAATTTTGACTTGAATCTATAAAAACAAATTATAAATACTTTTGAAACAATTGCATTTAATTTCATCTTAACTTATAAAGTTATATATCATCATCATGAATTTTGATTACTATTTCTTATGTGAATTTATATTTACCTCTATTTTTTATCCATTACAAAATTACACAGGTAGACAGATAAACAGTTAGATAGATAGAAAGAAAGATACACAGATTTACAGACAGTTAAAAAGACAAATAGATAGATAGATAGATAAGCTGATGGGCATAGAGATTGTTAGATAGATGGATAGATAGATAGTGATAGACGGTAGGTAGACAGATAAAGATTAAGAGACAGATAGATAGATATATAGAGTGGAAGAAAGATAGATAGACATACAGATAAATAAACAGACAGGCAGATAGATAGATAGATAGATAGATAGATAGATAGATAGATAGATAGATAGATAGATAGATAGATAGATAGATAGATAGATAGATAGATAGATAGATAGATAGATAGATAGATAGATAGATAGATAGATAGATAGATAGATAGATAGATAGATAGATAGATAGATAGATAGATAGATAGATAGATAGATAGATAGATAGAGTAGATAGATAGGTAGATAGGTGGTAAAAGAGTTGATAGATAAATAAATAGTTTGATTGATGAGTAGAGAAAGGAGATTAATATTACTTTCTAATATTATAATCTTAAAATTGTATTCAGTCTTTCACTTTAAGGACTAAATATATAAAAGTGCCAATATTATGGACTAAAATATATTTAATAATGGTAAAATGACTTGGTTATTAATTTTATAAATGTTAAACCAAATTACTTGGATTTTACAGAACCCGTTAGAGAGATATTTTAATGAAAAATAGAAAGTGAAGTATAATCCTTCGATTCTAGAATTAATACCATATCATCTATCTACTTCAAAATTATTAGCTATTGTTTAATTCAAAGTCCAAAATAAAAAATATTAAAACATCAATTGGACAATAAGTTCATGTAACTAAAACAATTTTTAGCGTTATACTACTACAAAAGATATTGACTTTTTTTGAAATATGATTTTTATTGTATTGGATATATATATATATAGTTGCAATTAACATAATAAAAAGCAGACAGACCTTACTTATGTTTGACGATATATATATGTAACTATTTTAACATTATAATAGCAGTACAAGTAAACAATAATATATATATATTTGTTTCTGGAAGTATTTCCGCTTATTTTTGGCTTCATCACCACCATGAACTAAACTAGATCTGAATTCATGTGATTTTTCAGGTATTTAGTATTTTAATTTTGATGCCCCTTTATTAAAGTAAAAGGATGATCATGTGATCATTAATTTATTCTCTTCATAAGTTTATTTGATAATAGTTATGACAAGTAATTCAATGTATATCTATATCAAATTATAAATAATTACTTATTTGTATTATTATAATGCGAAAATAATTACATAGAGTGCATTTTCATGGGTATCTCATATAAGATGATTAGGTATGATTTAATTTTCAACTTTACCACATGTTCTTGAAATATGTGAAAAAAGGTAAAGGATTTCTCCAAGATGCATTTTAATTTTCAATTTACCCAGGTTACATAATTTTTTAATGTTTATCAACTTGAGGTACAAGTGCCCGACATCCTATGCTCATAACATTAATATATTTTTACTACAGTAAAATAAATTAATGCCTATTAATATACAATTAATAGGCTTAAAATACTCATAACATATCTACCCCAAATTAAATTTAAATCCTCCATAAATGACTTAAATATCTTGTGTTTATTTTAATTTAAACATCTGCACAAGAAGTAATTATCCTTTTCATTGAATAATATTGATCAATGCAGTATAAATTTATATTCTCCTTTAATATTATTATTCCTATCCTTAGCTCTGGTTCTCCAAACATATTTTGTTATTTCATCTAAACTTCTCACATGTGGTTTTTATAGTTCTTTTACATTCTTTTGATATCCAAAATATGTCCACCATAACTTCAACTGAACCTCCTAATTGTTTGTTTATGTTAGAAATACCTGATAGTTTTCTCATCCATGCAAGTACTTTTGTCATGTTACTCTTAACATGCATTTCTCCATAATTTATTCAGTGGTCTGAAGTCTCTATTATATTCTTTTAATATATATCCAAGTCTCAGATTCACAAATAAGAACTATTTAAACAAATCTATTCAACAACATTCTTTATATCACATGACACATACAAAAGTATTCTATCCTTGTTAATTTTATAATTAACTTTATCCATTACACTTTCATTTTTGTTAATACTCCAACTAAGGTGCTTGCAATTTTTAACTTTAAATTCATGAATTTTTTTTTTCATTTTCTGAGAAAATCAGTTAACATTACCTACATATACATATAAATGTAAATAATTATGTCTCTCGTGACATATACCAAAATAGTAGTGGATGTAGTTAAAAAAAATAGAAAGAAACAAACAATTTTTAAAGTCATTTTCTGTATTACACTGGAATAACAGTAAAGGATTAAATAATTTGAATTTAAAAACATTATTATAAATTTAACATTTAGTAATCTCTAATTAATATTTTATTAGTTCTGATTTTGAAATTAAAACAAGCATGATTTTATGTTACACATTTAAAATTCCACTATGTATTTTGATTAGAAATTTTTTCAAATTAAAACTTGTATAACATTTTGATAAAATTTCACAAAGTTTTCTTTCAAAAGATTATGTTAAATTGAAAAGAGACATTAACTTTTTTAAATCAAGATAGAAACAATTTATTTTTTATTATGGAATGTTTTTTTTTTCAACCTAACTATAAAAAGGTTGGAAAAATTGATTAGATATTTCTTTAAGTTTTACAGATTAGGACAACAGTATTGCTACTACCATAATGATATAATTGAAGGCAAGACAGTAAATCAAGCTGCTGCTATTAGTGCAACAATGGTAGAGTTTGGATTCACATTAAAGCAAGGATCAGATTTTATGTGTTTATAGCCCTTATAAATGTATATATTAGACATCATAGTGACTGCAAAGAGTTCACTTCATGTCAATAGTTGGCTGGATTATACTTTTCTTGAAAGCAATAAGTCAGTTTACTGTTTAGAAGTCTCTTATTATGCAGATATTCCATCAATTTGCTGAAGATTTAGTTTATACATATACTATTTTATCTACATGCAGAGAAGCATATACATATATATAAATATATACATATAGGTATTTATTTATTTTATTTATATATATATATATATATATATATATATATATATATATATATATATATGTAAAATAAATAAAAATATCCGTTAATTAAAAATAATATTGTAATTATAATTGAAATAATATTTTTAAACGGTTTATAAACAATTCAAACAATCTTTAAATCCGCAGAAGTACTTTCGGTTACTTTCAAACCTGCCTCAACTGCTATTAAATTCAAAAACTAAAAGCGGAAGCAAACGTCATCAATTCAAATTCCACGAATCTCGTATTTTAATGTTAGAAGCTTGTCGATTTATCAAATGTGTTTTATTCCTGTTTATAAAAATTGCCTCTTTAATTTTTCTTTTACTATGGTTTCTCTCTTCATGAAGAATTTTCACATTTTCAAAATTAAATTTAAATTTATGTTTACATGTTTTTTCATGATCAAAGAAAACTGAAGAAGATATTAAATCACCATTATTTTTATTTTTTACACGCTTATATAATAATTCGTGTTCCTTCAATCTTTTCTCAATGTTGCACCTAGATTCACCTATATATGATAGCATACAATCACAAAAAATTTGATATATGACATTACTTTTTTGCTTGATAGGTATGACATCCTTAGAATTATTAACTAATTTGTTAATATTGTTTGGAACGTAGAATGAAACATTAAATACATTCTTATATAAATCCTTAAAAAATTTTACTTGTGGATTTGAAATAAATGGAATAGATATCCATTTTTTATTATTAATCTTCATTTCTTTTAAATTATAATTTTTTTTAAATTGACTTAAAGTATTGTTTATTTGTTCCATTTTATAACCAACATCAAGCAATTCCTTGGCAAATATCTCAATATTTTTCAATTTATCACTTTGGTAACGACATAATTTTTCATTTCGAAACAAAAAAGATTTAAAACTTGCCATCTTATGCATCATTGGTACTTTTGATTTAAAATTTATATATCCTCTTTTTTGCAATGGCTTAATTATTAGTTTATAATTTAATATACTGTTATCTCTTGTGATCATTAAATCTAAATAGTTAATCTTATAATCCTGTTCTTTTTCAATAGTCCATTTCAAGCCATTCAATTTATTTAATTCCTCTATAAGCAAATTTATACTATTAATGTTTCCACAGACAAAAACATCATCCACATATCTTTTGTAAATTTTAATATCTCCAAAAATACACATATTTAAAATATTACTCTCATATGTAGATAAAACGAAATTGCAAACTTGTGCAACTACAGGCAATCCCATAGGCCAACCTTTGGTCATTTTATAATATTGACCTTCAAAAGATGCAATAATGTTTATCATTAAAAAATTTTAAAGAGTCAATGATAAATTTTATCATATATTTACAAATATTTTTATTTTTTAATGCATGTTCAATTATTTTTATGGAATTCATTCTATCAATAGATCCATACATTTCTGTAACATCCAATGAAGCAATAATATCATTTTCATCAATAATTAAATTTTTAATACTATTTACAAAGTCAAATGATGAAGCAATAGTATTTTCTCCAAATCCTAAAAAGTCTTGTAAAAGTTTACCAATATATTTAGAAGACTGATATATAAAGGAACCACCAAAATCTATCATTACTCGCAAAGGATTACCTTCTTTATGTAATTTTATATTTGCAAAAATACGAGGACATATAGCACAAGAAGGATATATCATATAGTATACATTATTATTTAAAACTTTATTTTTAGCAATTTTTAAAATATTGTTAATAAATTTTATTCTTTGACCATCCATATTATAATCTTCAATCAAAAAGAAACCAAGTTTGTCCATTTGCATTTTAATTTTATTAATATATTGATATTTCGTCAACAAACACATACGTAAACCTTTGTCCTCTTTCAAACAAATCATATCATCAATCTTCAATTTACGTTTAAATTCCGATATAGCCAATTGCCATGATTTATCATAAGGTATTGTATCAAATCTATTGCAATTAATTTTCTTAATAATATCATCAGCAAAATTATCATTACCAGGAATCATTTCAAATGTATTTTGAACAGCTGCAATTAGTTCCAAATTATAATCTTCCAAATACCACCAACGTATTTAGCTCCATGACTTAAAACGTATTTCTGAATTCCAAATGTATCCTATTATTTGATAAATTAACAATGGTTAAACCTTATAAGCTGTGGATATCGCTTATTAAATAAAAAAGCAACTTTTTTCTCAAATTTGTTATATAATTTACGTTCAATTACTCTAAATCCATTTTCACAAATAATTTTATGGTATGAATGGTATGCCTGGAACGAATATAAAATTATTTGTGAAAATGGATTTAGAGTAATTGAACGTAAATTATATAACAAATTTGAGAAAAAAGTTGATTTTTTATTTAATAAGCGATATCCACACGCTTATAAGGATTTAAACTTTGTTAATTTATCAAATAATAGGATACATTTAATTCAGAAATACGTTTTAAGTCATGGAGCTAAAAAGATTATAATTTGGAACTAATTGCAGCTGTTCAAAATACATTTGAAATGATTCCTGGTAATGATAATTTTGCTGATGATATTATTAAGAAAATTAATTGCAATAGATTTGATACAATACCTTATGATAAATCATGGCAATTGGCTATATCGGAATTTAAACGTAAATTGAAGATTGATGATATGATTTGTTTGAAAGAGGACAAAGGTTTACGTATGTGTTTGTTGACGAAATATCAATATATTAATAAAATTAAAATGCAAATGGACAAACTTGGTTTCTTTTTGATTGAAGATTATAATATGGATGGTCAAAGAATAAAATTTATTAACAATATTTTAAAAATTGCTAAAAATAAAGTTTTAAATAATAATGTATACTATATGATATATCCTTCTTGTGCTATATGTCCTCGTATTTTTGCAAATATAAAATTACATAAAGAAGGTAATCCTTTGCGAGTAATGATAGATTTTGGTGGTTCCTTTATATATCAGTCTTCTAAATATATTGGTAAACTATTACAAGACTTTTTAGGATTTGGGGAAAATACTATTGCTTCATCATTTGACTTTGTAAATAGTATTAAAAATTTAATTATTGATGAAAATGATATTATTGCTTCATTGGATGTTACAGAAATGTATGGATCTATTGATAGAATGAATTCCATAAAAATAATTGAACATGCATTAAAAAATAAAAATATTTGTAAATATATGATAAAATTTATCATTGACTCTTTAAAATTTTTTAATGATAACATTGTTGCATCTTTTGAAGGTCAATATTATAAAATGACCAAAGGTTGGCCTATGGGATTGCCTGTAGTTGCACAAGTTTGCAATTTCGTTTTATCTACATATGAGAGTAATATTTTAAATATGTGTATTTTTGGAGATATTAAAATTTACAAAAGATATGTGGATGATGTTTTTGTCTGTGGAAACATTAATAGTATAAATTTGCTTATAGAGGAATTAAATAAATTGAATGGCTTGAAATGGACTATTGAAAAAGAACAGGATTATAAGATTAACTATTTAGATTTAATGATCACAAGAGATAACAGTATATTAAATTATAAACTAATAATTAAGCCATTGCAAAAAAGAGGATATATAAATTTTAAATCAAAAGTACCAATGATGCATAAGATGGCAAGTTTTAAATCTTTTTTGTTTCGAAATGAAAAATTATGTCGTTACCAAAGTGATAAATTGAAAAATATTGAGATATTTGCCAAGGAATTGCTTGATGTTGGTTATAAAATGGAACAAATAAACAATACTTTAAGTCAATTTAAAAAAAATTATAATTTAAAAGAAATGAAGATTAATAATAAAAAATGGATATCTATTCCATTTATTTCAAATCCACAAGTAAAATTTTTTAAGGATTTATATAAGAATGTATTTAATGTTTCATTCTACGTTCCAAACAATATTAACAAATTAGTTAATAATTCTAAGGATGTCATACCTATCAAGCAAAAAAGTAATGTCATATATCAAATTTTTTGTGATTGTATGCTATCATATATAGGTGAATCTAGGTGCAACATTGAGAAAAGATTGAAGGAACACGAATTGTTATATAAGCGTGTAAAAAATAAAAATAATGGTGATTTAATATCTTCTTCAGTTTTCTTTGATCATGAAAAAACATGTAAACATAAATTTAAATTTAATTTTGAAAATGTGAAAATTCTTCATGAAGAGAGAAACCATAGTAAAAGAAAAATTAAAGAGGCAATTTTTATAAACAGGAATAAAACACATTTGATAAATCGACAAGCTTCTAACATTAAAATACGAGATTCGTGGAATTTGAATTGATGACGTTTGCTTCCGCTTTTAGTTTTTGAATTTAATAGCAGTTGAGGCAGGTTTGAAAGTAACCGAAAGTACTTCTGCGGATTTAAAGATTGTTTGAATTGTTTATAAACCGTTTAAAAATATTATTTCAATCATAATTATATATATATATATATATACTGCATCAAATATGTATATAAAGTACAGCTGATTGAAAAACAAAGTCTTGTAGGACTATATTTTTTGAAAGATGTTTATAATCAATCAACAATATTCTATTAAAAAAAAGAAAACATTTGTGAAAAACTGTCAAAAGAATACATCTAGAAAAATCTAGAACTCTCTTATCAATACTTTTATTTTTTAAATGTTTTTTAACATTCTCGAGCTACATTTTAGCATTGTTTGAAGTTTTATAATCAATGAATAATGCAAATAATGTGATGGTCAAATTCATTGTTTGTTTTATATAAAAACAGTTCAACTGTTGGTAAAAAAATTGAAATTCAATAGAAATTCCATAGAAAACATAATGAGTTTGAATTGTTCATTTTTTTTTATGTTTAGCAAAATAGTTTAGAAAAAAATATGGAAGTCTCTTATCTGTTAATCAGACTGTGGCTTGTTTAAGTATAGATAATACATTATCAAGATATTTTATCTTCCAAATTCTTTTAACATTTTTAAGTTTAAACTTTAACATTGTTTTTGAACTTCTTATAAACAATTAATACTGCAATGGTAAACTCATTATTTGTCTTATATAAAAACAATTCAACTATTGATAAAAAAAATTGAAAGTCAACATAAATTTTATACAAAAATAATGAGTTTGAATAATTCATTCTACTTTTCTTATGTTTAGCTAAATGGTTAGACATTTTTTTCATTTATATATGACTCCTGTTGGATCTATTTTGTGACATTGAATATGTACATAATTTGGTGAATTATTAAAATTGAATTTTAATTAATGCTTTTTGAATGTTTTAGTCAATGCTTTCCATTCAATACATGAAATTTTCATCCCTGATATATAGATATATGTGTGTACATGTGTGTGAGTGTGTATGTGCATTTTATGTTTTTTTACAATGAATTAATTGTGTATTGTGAAAAATATAATATTTTAATAAGTTTATTTTTAAAAATTAAAATTAATGATATAAACATAAGGGTGTGCAAATATTTCTGTGTATACACATATGTTAAATCAGTTACTGATTATGTATTATAAAAATGAATTTCATTTATAGGTTTAAAACTATTCAAATATGTTTATAAATTATACCTCACATCTTTGTGTGTATGTTTTATCTTAACCCATTCTTAGGTATGTGTAAATCACAGGATCATAACTAATTGTATTAATAAAAATCAGAAGGCTTAATTTATATGTATAGCTGTATGCTACAGACTAATTTTAAATGGTACTAATAATTGATATTCCATTGGTAAAATTATTTCAATGAATTTAATTAATTTTGGAATATATTTAAACATTATATATGAGGATTATATTTCTTGCTCACAGTAACAGTTGTAGAGCTTCTGTTGCTGATCTAGACTCATGCATAATGGTCTGTGATATAAAAGGGTTTATATTTAAAATTTATGTACCTGAAGTTGATAATGATCTTGGTGTGGTACAAAAGAGGATATCTTTTAAAGTCAATGCATTTTATTTAGCTTAGTATTTATTATAAATTAAGTTTATAATTGGCCAGTACCTTAATATTACAAAGTAGCTAGAAATGGATGATGATAAGCATCTTTTAGTATCATAGCATTATTTTTAATTGTTATATTCTTATTGTTTAGCACTTATGTTTGTGCATCCAAATTATAGTATAAATAATCTGCGCAAAGCTGGAAAAGACTAAATAATTAGAATGGTCTATAGCAGATCCATTTCAAATCCAGTCACGAGATGGACTTTTGATCTATTTTTATTCTTGATCATTCATGATAATAAATTATTACAATTATTTTATCACTTTTGTGTATGGCTGGTGAACTTATAATTACTTTGTTAGTTCTGCACTGATCCCTCAGGCTCATCTCTCATTGTATTCATATATAAAATTTAAATTTTATATTGACTATTATTGATGATGCCTATTTTCAATGACCCCAGGTTCATCTCTTATGGTGCATCTGGCATGGAGACCCATCATCATTACCACCAAATTAATGACAAAATATACAAATAATATAATGAGTAAGAGGAATGAATATGAAAAGCATGACAGATCAACAAAGAACTAACTATAAGTTTACCAACACTATAGTCAAAAGCAATAATCATTCACCATCATGAATAATCAACAATAAAAATAAACCAACAATCAATTTTGTGACTGCATTTGAAATAAGGCTACTATAGATCAGGCTAATTATTGAGTCCTTGTCAGCTTGGGGCAGATTATTTAAACATTAATTTGTATGCACA
Source organism: Epiperipatus broadwayi (assembly GCA_028023455.1). NCBI lineage: Eukaryota > Metazoa > Onychophora > Udeonychophora > Euonychophora > Peripatidae > Epiperipatus > Epiperipatus broadwayi. Next base: position 21,559 of record JAQFVV010008309.1, read on the forward strand.
AACTTAAGTGCTAGTCTATAAGAATATAACAGTAAAAATAATGCCATAATGTCAGGATACTATAACATGTTGGTTGTCATCAATATTCTGTCCATTTGTTACCATTAATTAAAAATATGGATTTTAAAGGATATACCCAGTGTGGCAATCCAGAGTCATCAACAATTGGATGTCTGTAATCATTCAATATAATCCCTTTTAACATTGCAAACCATTATGCATGAATATGGCTCAGAAACAAAAATTCTATAACTATTATTGTGAGCAATAGATATACTTGTAATAGTTATTAATAATTTTATATTTCATTGTTAAAGTTATTCCACTGAATTTACTCAATTATGAATAGATTTAAAATACTATAAATTAGAATTATATCTCTTTTTCATAGTAATAAAAATATAACTTTTGGTCCTGAAACTAGATTCATGCACAATGGTATGTTAAATAAAATAAGTTAATGTGGAATATTTGTGGACATCCATTTAATGATGATATTGAATTGACATGAGAGAAATATATTTTAAAGTCCATGCACTACATTTTATTTAATTTGATATTTATTTGAAATGAAATTATAGTTGGCCAGTATATTAATGGTACTAAATCACAGGATTGATGATGATCATAATGTTTTAATATCACAGCAATAATTATTACTGTTGTTTTCTTATGGAATAGCACTTAAGTTTGTGCATACAAATTAATATGTAAACAATCTGCCTAAGCTGGCAAGGACCAAAAAATTAAATGGTCAATATTATTAGACCCATTTCAAATTTAGTCACAAGATTGTCTCTTGATTTATTCTTATTGTGGATCATTTATTGTGACGAATGACTATTATGTTTGTCTGTAATTTTGATGAACTTATAGTTAGTTCTATATAGATGTCTCATGCTTCTCATATTCATTCCTCATGTGCATTATATTATTTACATATTTTGTCATTGAATTAGAGTTGAAGATGATGAATGTTATCAACCCAGGTGCACTGCTGAAATTTTTCAAACTATTACAAATAGCTACCCAACTGTGGTTCCAATGATGATCACATTCTGTTGATCATCACCATAAAATTTCTCCTCATCTTGATCTCAAATATAACCACGTCTGAGAAAGAAAAAAGTGATAAATTTTATACAGAATTAATTTTAGAAATTACTATGAAATATGTGACAACAGCATTAATGATTATAAACAATAAAATATCAGTTGCAATGTATAATGAGTTCATATTTAGAGTTGAATATAAAATCTGTGATTTTGGAGATTGGACTGAATTTTGACTGTTAGAATTTGTATAGCTCTATATTCAATTTTAGTGATGGATGGAGGGCTTCGTCATTGATTTGAGCAAATAATATTTCCATGAAAATACATGGAATGTTCTATATCAAGGATTTCTCCAAGCCACTCTCTGATTTTCTGTTGTTGCAAGGTGAAGTTAATGTAATCTTGCCACAATCCTAGTCTCTATGTCTCCAAAAAAAGCAAGCCAGACTTCCATATTGTTCAGTTTCTAAGACTCAAAAGAGCAGGACATAGATTGTATTTTCCAGCACCTAAGGATCAAAGGTACAGAGCTTTGCAATTTTTTTTTTCATTTTTTTACATATAATGAGTTCTGGTAGCCTATAGTGTCTAAAATGAGGTAGTCCACTTGATTTTCATGGTGCATTTTGGACTTATAGTACAATGGCTGAATTATTTATCTCAGAATTACAGGGCACAACACAGACAGTCAGATGCCTGTTACATCTCTAAAAAAAGTGATGAGTAAATGGTTTGAACCACTAACTTTATGTTAGTAATGCATGTATATTATGTGAATATAATTAAATTAGGTTTCATTTTTATTTTGCTTTTCCCAATTAGATTGTTATGTTTCTCATGGCATACAACAACATAGTAGTGTGCACATGTGCGCGCGCATGCACACACACACACACACACATATATATATATATATATATTTATTTGGTTTTTGATCAAAGAAACCAAAGATTGATGAGTTGAGGGCAATGCTGGTTTTTGAACGGTTTGAAAAAGAAAAGAAAAATTCTCATGCATATCAAATAAAACTCAGAATATATTTTTTTTAAAAAAATTAAAAATTTGTATAACGATTGTATGACACATAAAAAAAAAATGTGTCTGTAGTTTATTGTAAAAGTCTAATGCATAAGTGTATTAAGTGTGTGGAAGGGGTATAAAGCTCCCATGTACAGCAAAATTGTGAATATGTTTATTTATAAAGGTTTAAGTGTTGAATTGGAAAAATAATATTATTTGAAAAGTGAAAGTTTAATATATAAAAAAGGTCAGGAAATTTAACTTGTTTATAATAGCACTTGTTTAATATTTAATTTAGGGTAATAGCTATAATAATAAAAATAACAAAAAACTACAAATTAGGTTTAAGGTTATTTGAAATTTACTACAAGCATATAGGGAAGATGATTAATAAATATGCATGTGTGCATGTGTGTGGGCAATATATAAAATTTTATTTATAGGAACAATTTCTAATTTTTATATATCATGCAATATAGTTGCAAAGTGGTTTGAGAGAGCAGTTATTTCATATCAGTTTTAAGTAGATTAATACTTATACCCATTCATAAATTTTAAATCAAAAATATAGTCTATTCTTTCAATTGGAAAAAAAAATATTTCCATTTATTCTGATATTTTTTTCTAACTTAGAGTGAGAAAATCTCAAGCACACCACATGGGCCAGGACACGTTGTGAATGATTATTTTCAAAATTATGTTTGATAACCCAATTAGCACTTAATACTAATGGTCGAAGATTAAGTAGGTAGGTCAGAAAATAATGGACCACCAAAGTGTACAAAAGGGAAAATATATTCTTGGGTGGAGGTCTGTGTTGTTCGTGAGAGATTTGCACATAATTAAATGTTCTGATTCATTTTATTTTAACTTGGCATAGTCATATTCTTCGATGGTTGCCATCTTTTACCTATGAATTATTTAAAGGTATAGTGTAATCATAAAATGTGTCCCAAAACAAACTAAATTCGGTGTACTGATGCGCTGGATCTTCTTCAGAAGTTGATTATAAAAGAAATTTCCAACACAACATATATTATTTTAATGCGCAAATATGCGCACAACAACCGAGCTTCATCAGGATTAAATAACAATATATTATAAACTCAAAATAATTATAATATCTAAAGAATAATGCCCGAGCGCTTTCAAGATAACTTAGCTCTCATAATCATGGGCAACAAAGAATAAGCATAGCGTGTTGGTATATGCTAAAATATGCTGATATATGTAAATTAGTTGAAAATAAATGCATCAGCTCTAAATGATCCATTTCTTAGAGATTTTGTAACACGCATCTTTCCTATTCATAGCCTTATCATCAATAGCAATAAAACATGCTTCTTTAACTTTTCTCTTAATGTCATTTCTCTCCCTGCAAACTATTTTTGCATTTTAGGTTCACATGCATGACCAGCTGATTTCTGATGTATTGCAAATATTGAGTTGCAATTTGGGTCTACCTGGGCCTTATTGTAAGAATATCTGTGCTGGGATAGTCTTGTAGAAAGAGTTGCTTTCGTTTCCCCATAGTATGATGCCATGCAGTTATTTTCTGGACATGAAATATTATATACGGCCTGAGAGGTGTTGTTGGGTGTTATAATGTCTTTGGTGTTATTAATAATTCTATTTGTATTAGGGGTGTATGAAAGCTTAGTTGAAATTCTTTATTAAACACTGAGTAAAACTTTCTATGGGTAGTTGCAATATATGGTAACAAAATTCTATTTTTCTGCTGCTTAATAACATTGCTGTTTAATTTACTGTAAAATTGTCTAATCTTCCTATCAATTGTGTAATGCTTGAAGCCGAAATCTAATAAATCGTTTCTATATAAGATTAAGTTTGCCCTTTTGTCCGATTCAAATCTGCAAAGTTTCTCATTCCTATGCAAGAAAGACGTTAAACCAGCTAATTTATGAATAGAAGGCATGTTTGAAGTAGGTTGAATATTGCCTCTTTTTTCTATTGGTTTTATAATCATTGTATAATTTAGTCTTTGATCTTCTCTTTGCACATACATATCCAAGTATTTAGTTTTCCCTTCACGATCTTCCATTTCTGTATTTAGCTTCAGCTGCGTACTGTCTTGTATGTCCTGTTTAATTTTATCTATAATTTCTTCAGTAGCAGCGATGAAAAGGTCATCAACGTATCTTGTGTATACAATTAACTTAAGTGTTTGTTCGTATTTAGGAATAATACTTTTTTCAAAATAATTAAGTACGATACTTGAGATGATACCGCTCATGGGTAATCCCATCGGCCATCCATCGTTCATTTGGTAACATTGATTATTGAATGTTGCCACAATGTTGTTGTTAAGCCATTTTAAGAAATCAATTATGAAAGCTATCTTTTTTTTTTTTTGATCCACGTCGTTGTTCATAAGCTCTTCTTTTACTATATCGATGGACATATTTCTATTAATTGATCCATATAACTCAGTGACATCAAGCACTGCAATTTTAGTTTCTGGGTTTAGAATTTTGTCCTTAATTCTGGCTACAAATTCAAATGAAGATTTGATAGTATATCTTCCAAATCCAATACTGTCAATCAGCCAACGATTGACAGTATTGGATTTGGAAGAGATACTATCAAATCTTCATTTGAATTTGTAGCCAGAATTAAGGACAAAATTCTAAACCCAGAAACTAAAATTGCAGTGCTTGATGTCACTGAGTTATACGGATCAATTAATAGAAATAGGTCCATCGATATAGTAAAAGAAGAGCTTATGAACAACGACATGGATAAAAAAAAAGATAGCTTTCATAATTGATTTCTTAAATGGCTTAACAACAACATTGTGGCAACATTCAATAATCAATGTTACCAAATGAACGATGGATGGCCGATGGGATTACCCATGAGCGGTATCATCTCAAGTATCGTACTTAATTATTTTGAAAAAAGTATTATTCCTAAATACGAACAAACACTTAAGTTAATTGTATACACAAGATACGTTGACGACCTTTTCATCGCTGCTACTGAAGAAATTATAGATAAAATTAAACAGGACATACAAGACAGTACGCAGATGAAGCTAAACACAGAAATGGAAGATCGTGAAGGGAAAACTAAATACTTGGATATGTATGTGCAAAGAGAAGATCAAAGACTAAATTATACAATGATTATAAAACCAATAGAAAAAAGAGGCAATATTCAACCTACTTCAAACACGCCTTCTATTCATAAATTAGCTGGTTTAATGTCTTTCTTGCATAGGAATGAGCAACTTTGCAGATTTGAATCGGACAAAAGGGCAAACTTAATCTTATATAGAAACGATTTATTAGATTTCGGCTTCAAGCATTACACAATTGATAGGAAGATTAGACAATTTTACAATAAATTAAACAGCAATGTTATTAAGCAGCAGAAAAATAGAATTTTGTTACCATATATTGCAACTACCCATAGAAAGTTTTACTCAGTGTTTAATAAAGAATTTCAACTAAGCTTTCATACACCCCCCTAATACAAATAGAATTATTAATAACACCAAAGACATTATAACACCCAACAACACCTCTCAGGCCGTATATAATATTTCATGTCCAGAAAATAACTGCATGGCATCATACTATGGGGAAACGAAAGCAACTCTTTCTACAAGACTATCCCAGCACAGATATTCTTACAATAAGGCCCAGGTAGACCTACATTGCAAATATTGATTTGCAATACATCAGAAATCAGCTGGTCATGCATGTGAACCTAAAAATGCAAGAATAGTTTGCAGGGAGAGAAATGACATTAAGAGAAAAGTTAAAGAAGCATGTTTTATTGCTATTGATGATAAGGCTATGAATAGGAAAGATGTGTGCTACAAAATCTCTAAGAAATGGATCATTTAGAGCTGATGCATTTATTTTCAACTAATTAAAAATATATCAGCATATTTTAGCATATACCAACACGCTATGCTTATTCTTTGTTGCCCATGATTATGAGAGCTAAGTTCTCTTGAAAGCGCTCGGGCATTATTCTTTAGATATTATAATTATTTTGAGTTTATAATATATTGTTATTTAATCCTGATGAAGCTCGGTTGTTGTGCGCGTATTTGCACATTAAAATTATATATATATATATGTATAGTAAGCACCTGAGTTTAATAATTTCTTTTTAACATATATTAGTAAATCATGCCTAATGCAATACATCTAACCCAGGTATTCCAATATTTCCAGCACAACATATCTCAGATATAAACTTTTCTTGCTATTTATTCTGTCAAAAATGTTTCCTGTATAATACTTAGATGGATATGTTTAATAAAGTGTAGGAGAAGATTAAAAGAACAATCACTTTAATTGTGCATCTGTGTTATATTGATGATAAAGACATAACCAAATATAAGGTGTATATACTTGCTATTAATTGATTTTATCAGACTCGTATAAAAATATTTTTAGCAGCATACTTTAGAATAGTTATTACAATAACCAAAATAGAAGTAAGAAAGGAAGAAGTATTGTATGAAAGATTTAATGAAAGATATTACAAATGTGCACTAGTGAGCATCAAGTTTAATCTAAACATTGATTTGAATTGATAAAATTTAATAGAGAAAAGAAGTAACCCAGGAAATGATTAGATTTGTGAAAAGTGAGCAATTAAATCCTACTAACAAGTGACTTCAAGATAAATGATATTGCAGATATATACCTTTCTACGATGAATTAATACGTGAGCCAGGATCCTCACAATTAATGTAACTGTGTTCTTAAATATGCGTCTAAAATTCGTTTTGTCACAAATAAAATTTCAACTCAGATACTTTAAATTTGCTGTCATGGCTATTTAATGACTTTCTTAGGATAAAATGTGTATTGAAATATGAATAAACTTTTCAAAGAGTGAAGAGTTTTAACAAGGCTGTAAACCTTAGCAATGAGCGTCTGAAAACATCGTCACTAGGGACCTCTGTAGGTCTTTAAAACACATGCTTACGCTATGAAGAAAAGAGAGAATACCTTTCTTTACTTCGACCTACTTTTAACAGCCTTGTTAAAACTATTACTGAAATAATAGTGAGCGTTTAATAAATTTATAATTACAACTTTAAATTATCGTAATATATTTCTTACTATAATATCTTTTCATTAACTCGTAGTAAATCGTAAGATTTCGCGAGTATTAATGTATTATAAGAATTGTGGACTTAATTAGTGAAGTATTTAATAGCTTCACACTCTTAGATCAAAACACTTCTGCTTCACCTATTTATATATAAAAGTAGGTCGAAGTAAAGAAAGGGATTCTCTCTTTTCTTCATAGCGTAAGCATGTGTTTTAAAGACCTACAGAGGTCCCTAGTGACGATTTTTTCAGACGCTCATTGCTAAGGTTTACAGCCTTGTTAAAACTATTACTGAAATAATAGTGAGCGTTTAATAAATTTATAATTACAAAGAGTGAAGAGTAATAGATGATGAACTGTGCTGAAAAGATTTTAAGTAAAAATTTTCCTTTTATTATTATATATTTATTATGCTATATGTTGAATTTCATTTATTATATGTTCTTAATTAGGTGTTAAAATATTGACCTGCTATTAAATTTCAGTTAGAACAGAAAACCTAATATTATTCGTTATTTAATCACTTTAAACCCATACATCTTATGGAATTTTTGAGAATGGATTGCGAACGAGATTTATAAATATTGCTATGATGATAGTGTTTGAGATTAATATTTGCAAGCTAAAGAATGATTGAGTTAAATAAGATGTGTCTAAATGATTCCCATTTTTAGTCTATAGTATTAATGCTTTAATGAAAATTTATCTTTATGTCATATTAGACTAGTTTTAAAATTATCGGTTCAAACATCAATAATATGATACCTTTAGGATAAGTGAGAGTGCAAATGACCTTTGTTTATCGAAGTATGCTATGTTCTCGCTACTTTGAAGGCTGAGATGGAGCATAAGTCTCTTACGATGAGATGTATTTAAATTTAAAGGTATTTGGAGATCGAGGATCTATTCCCAACTTCATTATTACTTTACTTCGTAAGAGGTAGATATTTTACATGGTAATCATACCTTTTTCTATATGTGTAGCAACAAGGACCTCACATACCTTACAACATCAGATAGAAGGTACACTTAGGTTTATAATGTCACAAAGATGTTGTTTCTTGATTTATTTTCTCTTAAGAGGGTATTATCATTATTACCATGGATTGAATTAAATATTGTTTACTGTTTTTTTCCAGGTCATTATTGTATTAGTTGAGAATAGTTATTTACATCAGGGAATTATAAGTAAAACATATTTCAGAAATTGATGTATAGTGTAGTTAAGCTTAACTCACAACTTGTTCTCAAACATATAATTATTTCAAGTTTAGAGTTAATACTTCAAATCCAGACAAGCAATGGACATTTTATCCAGCCTATGCTGAAGCAAATCACCGCTGGAGTGGTAAGACAATGGTCGAGTACGGATGTTGGAGACATTGTGTGCAATGCAAATGTGGGTGCATGAATATGACTTCTTAAATTATTATACAATTATAGAATAAACATGAAACATTAAGTTTATGTAGAGTAATAGCTTATAAAATGATTTGAAGGTTTAAATACAAAAAATTAATGTAATTTCTAAGATATGTGAACTTCTTAGTGTATAGAAAAGGAACATTGATTTAATTTGATAATAGCTTAAAGTTAACTGTTCTAATAATGATCATACTTATTATAATATTAGTACTTATAAAGCTCAGCTTCAGAAAATAAAATAATTGGTGTCTTAAACTAATATGTCATGAGTCGAAACAGTTTAGTTAATAGTGTATAATAGTTCCAGTACTAGAATATGAATACCGATGTTGGAATAAGAATCATATCCTAGATGAGATGAGCCCAGAAAGAACTTGTAATAACCCATAGCCAGTGTAGATCTATTATAAATATGTTTTGTGATTATTATTTCATTATTTTCTTTTGCCATTTGGATCACTACGATGTTTGTGTTCTTTATATATTGTGTTAATTATCGTAATGTGTTAATAAATATTTTGTTTTATATTTAAACTTTGATGCTATGTCTTAATGGTTGGGTATCCATTGATTTCCAGAAATCTGATACAGAAAAGTTGTAGAAAATAATCCATGCTTTCAAGTACAGATGTGTCACGAAATATCCTTACTAAATATTACTACTAAATTATTTTTTTATTGATTTGCTGAGGTTTGAGAATTAACCTGTTCAAATTTAAAATTATAATGATCATAAGGCAAACATCTAAAAGAAGAAGTTAATTTTAAATTTAATTTTTAGTTTATTAAGTTTATTGCACTATGACTAATGTCATGAGTGGACATCAAACCCCTTTTCCACTCCTGATATTTGAAGGGATTCCCAGTCGATGAGAATCTAATCTAAATTCAGTGTAAATAAATATTTCGTTTTAAATAACCGTTCAGCAGTTTCTAATGTTGATTATTATTATGATTATGGTTATTAACCTCAGTTGAGACTAGGCATTAGCTTTCAGAATAAGTGTATGTCTATTCGACTTAAATTCACTGGGAGAGTGTTCAGTGGACTGCAATAAATTTGCACGTGATTAGTTGAAACTCCACACTATAAATAAGGATCTTGAGAATGAGAGAATTTCAATCATAAATTTTTAAATGACGAGGTTATCATTACCGGTATATTATAATTTTAAAGAGTTGATTGAGTTGAGAATATATCACACATCCCGCTTCTGTGTGTGTGCCTGAGAGATGGCATTGTGTGAAAACAATGCATGGGGGTAGAGATGTGATGAGAAAAACATAAACATTTAAAAGAAATTAATTGTAACTTTGAGGGTTGGTTAAGGAGATAATTAATAGGTTGGAGAGGTGAGTGGAGACTTGCTCTTCTTTATTTGGGTAGTAAGATTTTTTAATATTTCTTGTTGTTCTGACTACCGAGGTTCTCCGCATGGAATACCAAACCATTCGCACCAAGCTAAAAACATAAAAAATAGGAAACTGGAATCACTGTTGCTGCCACAAGGGATTATCCAGCTGTGTTGAATTCGTATGACCTGTTTGTGAGCCTCTGGTGGAGGGTTGTTGTTTGCTTTCAATAATTTGTCATTTAATTGATTCATTTAATAATTACTGAATTCAAGATGAGAACTAAACATACTATTTATAACTTAATAAATATATAATATTTTTTTTTAAATTTCGATCATTTACTTCCCTCACGCACTTACAATTTGTCGAGTGATGATGATCTCGAGTTGGCATAGCAGCTGTTGGATATAGTTACAATTTGGCACCCTTGTAAATAAATTATTATACCTACACATATCCCTCTCTGTCACTCCCTTTCCATCTTTATCTGGCTATGTGCAAGGTTGCAATATATATATATATATATATATATATATATATATATATATATATATATATATATATATATATATATATATATATATATATATATATATATATATATATATAGTATCAGGATGGTCATATGTAATAGATTGGAAATGCATAATAAGAGTACAAAATAGCCCAATCTTTGGCTGCAATATGTAACAGAATGGGTTGAATTTCATGTCCCACAATTGGTCATGTCATATGTGATGGGATGAAATCTATTCACCCATGCACTTCCTTAAGAGCCTTACAGATTTGGGTGGTATATATAACAGGATAAACTATTCTCCTTGAAAGATGTATTTAACTGGGGTCGCCCATTGGGTCTTCAAGTAGGACATTAAATCTCATAAGATAAGTCAGGTATCTAATGATTTATCTTACTTTCATGAAGTGGTTTCATGATGATTACTTATTGAGTGAGATGGAATTCACACTTACATAACTTCCATTACTTCACTTCTCCTTGATCCTTATTATGCCACAGAGCTCAAATTTAGGTAGAATGTACATGTACTCCATTTTAAGATGTGATTACTTCATGACTATCATGTGCATTGGATGTACATATTTTATGATTAATTGGAAAATAGACAAATGAAACTAAAAACAACTACTTTAATTTAATATTTATCACATGACAAATTAATTTTGAGGATGGTTTCCATTCATGATTGTTTTATAACAAAAATAATGTGTTTGCTTAATTTGATAACTATATAGGCATGATCTTCCTTCATTTGTATTGATTAGCTATTTACTAACTCGTATCTTTGATCTTTATGAAGAATAGTCATTCCTCATTTCAATTTAACAATCTCAAATTTACATTGAAGACAATTTTAAAACGTTATTTTAACAATTAACTCTTTGCTGACAAAAATTCCATGAAATCATTTCGTCATTAATTTCCACCCTATCTGTCTATATTTTATGATCTGTTGAGAGTTGCTTTTAAATTCTGAATCCCTCCTATCCTGGTGTCAAATCTTGTTTGTCATTTACAATTTATTTGATTATTTTTCCTTTTCATTTCTAGTGTCATATTTAATGATAGATTCATCTCATTTTTCAATTCTATTTTGAAATCATCATTTTGTTTTTCATGACTTCTTTAGTGATCATAGCTGACAATAATTTCATGATTTCATTTTTTATTTCTATTTTAAAAATTGTCATTTTGTTTTTTCATATCTTGTTTAGTGATCATATTCATTTACAAATTTTGTATCATCATCATAAACTGGTTGAGAACAGGGTCATTTGAGTCTGTTTCTTTTTTTCTTTGTGCTTCCACAATCATCGGTTTGTATCTTGAGATTGGATTATTTCTGAGACAGACCCCCCCCAGATATTTTAATATTCTTTTCTACTATATTTTCAAAATTAGAAGTTTCTAAGCTATCCCTAGTAAGATTTTGTATCTGTTCAACCTGGATTTCTTCTTTTTCAATTTCCTTTCTAACTTCTTTACTAGTTTCTAATTCCATTGCCTTGAGTTTACTTCTGCTTATCAATTATTATATATATTATGATGTATTATATTTGTTTCTTAAAATAATTTATGTGGTTTTATTTCTAATTAGTTTTTTTTTCTATACATATCAAGTAATTAGATAGACATTGTAGAGACATTCCTACTTTTATACATTTAGCATGAGTTATAATTTCATTTTTATTTTATTAACATTTCATTTATCTATTTATTTTTTAAAGATGCTACTTTATATCTCATTTTATGCTTTGGTTATTTGGGTAACTACATGACTATTTTATTGGTATCTGTTTATTGTTGTTTATCATTTGTGTATTTTTCAATTAATCACACAATATGCATATCCCATGCACACATCAGTTGCAAAATAATAATAGTATGAAATGGAGTACATGTGCATAATCCCTGAGTTTGAACTCTGCCACATAACAAGGATTATGAAGAGGTGAAATAATGGAAGTTGAGTTTCATCCAACTGAATCAATAATTATCATGGGACCACTTAATATAACTTAGGTAAATCATCAGATAACTGACTTACCTTATCAGATTTAATGCCCTACCTTGAAGATCCAATAAGTAACCATAGTTAAATATGCCTCTCAAAGAGAATAGATCAGCCCATTACATATTTCCCATAAATATGGGGCTCTTAAGGTAGAGCAGGACAGAATATATTGTATTACATTACATATAGTGCGACCAAACATGGGACATGTATCTGAGTCCATCCTGATAAATATTGCTTTCAATGATTGGGATATTTTGTTCTGCTATTATGCATTTCCAATATACTACATAGGATCATCCCATTATATATATATATATATATATATATATATATATATATATATATATATATATATATATATATATATATATATATATATATATATATATATATATATATATATATATATATATATATATATTGTAACATAATAAGGGAGTCCATTGTAACAAAATTAAATGAAGAACAAATAACTATTACCATACCTGAGTAAAGGAGTCCAAATATCATAGACTTCTCAAGATATAACAATATCAATATCAATAATTATAAGCAAATTATTAATAACAAGTATTATAACTCAGGTATATGAAATCA